>JAVJIF010032393.1:42500-152713 GCA_038442645.1 Agave tequilana | reverse complement strand
TCGTCTCTTGGGCGCCATTGAAGGAATGCAAGAGTGCTCAAAGTACTTGAAGCAAAGGAGGAAGAAGAAGAGGAAGATATAGAAAGTTCTCTAAAAATAAAGGGAGATCTTCCCATATTCAGCCCAAATCGGGCTTTTATAGGCCAATCAGCGCCTAAATCAAGGCCTCGAAAAAGGGCACATGCCGCCGTTTCGAATTAATTCGAAACAGTGCCCGAAGCGCCTGAGGCGCTTTTCCCAAAGTGCGACGGTTCAACCCCACTAAAGGGTTAACTCCGCGCAGGAGCAAAGTGCGGCTTCGCACAAACCTTCAAAGACTTCGCAGGAGGTCTACCTTAGCCGCCAAAGAGATGCTGTTTGCGGGACATGCCGGTCTCGCGAAGATCATTCGAAGAAAGGACAATCTCCTTAACTCTGCATACAGTTCAGCCCAGCTATGGCCAGACTCTCAGTGAAAGCAAGCAAATCAGATGATCAGACAATGAACTTTCATTGATCAAAAGCAAGGGTACATTGATATTACATTAAAGTTGTGTTTCATACAACACACTCAGTTGCCCAAACAAAGATCTTTTGAGGAATACAAGCGGTTTTATCTGCTACCAAGCCAGATCAACGGGACAGGAAAGGCCTTCCTCCTGCACAAGGCCGTAATCCTTCGCACATGAGCAGATGGTGCCGCGAGGACACGGTCATTTTTCTCCACAAAATGGCAGATCTTACCAGGCCATTTTGTTGAAGCCTGGCAATAAAAGCTTATCGCCGCCAACACGTCAGATCACCTATAATGGGAACTAGTTTTTGATGCTAGTGATCTGACGGGTGTGAGGCCCACTCCCATGAAGTGGATCGTCCCGACGAAGGCCACCAAAGTTGAAAGTCGGCAGCCAGCCTCACCTCAGATCGAATCATCTCGGATAAGAGGCTGCCAACAGCCCCTGGGGACGCGCATCCGCTGCCCCGAATTGTTCCTCCTGCTTAAAAGTAAAGCTTCAACCGGGGGGAAGCATAAGGCAATTTATGGCTCTTCCATCAAGTCACCAGACTGGCAAGCATAGCTGCTGCAAGGCAAATTGAAGCAAGTTAGCAGTTAAGCACAGAAAGAGCTGCAAAAACATTAAGTCAGATTCTTCAGCGGCAAAGCAATCCGACTTCAGCAGAGGACAAGTTCACCTGCACAGCAACCATGGGCTGGCTCAGCAAACGCCAAGTCCTAGCCTCGCCTATACGGCAAAGTCAGATGATCTTGTGAAGAACAGTCTCAACCTCGCCAATATGGCAAGACTGGCTCAACTATTGAAGAAGCCAAAGTCCCAAGTCCTGCCTGCGCAGCGGACTTAACAAGCAATGGTCTTTCTGATCAAATCAAGATGATGGTTTCGCAGAAAGCCGTGATGAGACCTTCTCTGCAGCAGCCAATTGCAAGATGAAGAACAAGGGAAGCTAATCTCTGAAGCGAGCTGCCAAAGCTAAATCAAGGGAGATGAGTTCCCTAAAAAGCGGTGAAGTCTTTGAATGATCAAGACTACTGGTCCTTGGCCGGTTAGACAACCAGGGTGGGCTTTCCACTAATTCTGAGATCTGAGTATCTCTCACAACCAAGAGAAGGGAAGAAGAAAGGCAAGGCACTTCTCTTCAGAGGACCTCAAGTGTCCTATTTATAGGCCCCATGGCCTGAGCACAACCACCTCAAGCGTGGAAGCACGAGCGCACTTAAGGCATTGATTGCGCCTTGATGACAGGGACGGTTCCCATTGGAACGTACAAGGGAAGAAAACGTCTCCCTCATAAAAGGCACTTATGGCGCCTGAATAAAGGAATATCCTCCCTTGGAAACGTGCAAATCGGAGAACATCTCTCTCGATTGGCGCGAAAGAAGGAATGATCCTCCTCGTAACCGCCCCACGGCAGTTGGCTTTGAAAAAGCAACAGGAGTTCCAAAGCGAACTTATTTCTGAAAGCCCAGATGCGGGAGCTACCCCGACGCGAAGCTATTCGCGAACCAGTGCAAACTCTTTGGCAGATCCATCCCAAAGCAGGATTGAAGGCGAAGCTGAACTCAACCATCATGGAGATGTTCATACTCCACACCACCATCACAGCAGTTCAAAGTATTTCGAAGTCTGGGCTATTGCAGACTTTCGAAAACTTTGAAGGGGGTCTTGTTGACACTTAAAAAAGACAAGATTCTCATTGGTCCGAACGATGTCTAAACTTGTTGACATTTACAAAAGACAAGGGACAGACGAGCTGAAGACCAGTTTTTCACCCAACCAAGGGACGAGGAAGCGGTTTGGACTCCACTGATCCAGCAAGCAGAACAGTGAACCCGGATTGTTTCTAAACAGACCTCAGCAGCAGGTCTAAAATGCTAGCATTTAGCATTACATTAGCCCCAAAGAGATAGCTCGTTTGAGAGGCTAACATCATCCAGAGCATCACCAGGAAGCTAACTGACAGCTTCGCCGAAAAGCCTCTTTTCGGACTTCGCCAGGAATTGCCTCTAGCTCCGCTATGAGCTTCAAAGCGGGCAGCTCCGCCATCAGCCTGCTATGGTCAACCTTTGACCAATCAAATCTCCTGATAAGATCGGATTCAATCTAACAAATCCAATCAGGATTCAAATATGGCAGGTGATTGCACAATCTCTTGACTCTCTTGAAACGAGTAAGTGGATCAAGGAGAATCAATCAACGATATGGAAAGGATCATAACACATCGGAAAGATCAACCGACTTGCCATTTTCTAGCTCCGCGGAAGCTATTATAGCCTCGCAGCAAGGCTACTTTCCAGATTCAAACAGATTCGGTTCAATCTGTTTCTATATCTTCAAAGGGGACGATTATACCCTTACTTTCCCTATAAATAGCCCATCAGGGGCACAAGGGAGAGGGATCGCATCGCATCAGATCGAGGCGGATCATCAATTGATCATCGGCGAGATTGGGCTTCTCAAAGATCGGACTTCTTCATCAACGCACCGTGCAATCTCTAATCAGAGACCTTTCAAGAGAAATACTTCTCTTCTCAGGGTGGCGATACCCTAACAACCTCTTTTCCTCAAGGAATCTCCGGAACCAGGCGAGAAAGAATTCCTCACAGAAGTGGTTTTGAGAAGTAGTCAGAGGGTTCTACCAATCTCTATTCTCTGATTCCCGGGAACAGGCGAGAAGGGAATCTCATCGCTCGCATCGTCAAAGGGACAAAGTGGTCGCGCGCTGACCAGACTCCTATCGGCACATTTCCAGAATCTCTGAGGAGATTACTTGTAATCTTTTTAAGAATACTTGTAATTTAGCTCCTCAAACCTTTTTTGTAAGTTTTCCCCCTTTGCAAACATAATGGAAAACAGATGGCGACTCCGCTGGGGATCGTATTCTCCTCTGCTGAGAATCAAGTGTCGCAATGCGACGAACAGACCTTCGGGTCTATCTCTGAATTCAGAAAAGCCGGTGCAGCCAGATCTTCTCTGGCTAAATCTTCAAGCAAAGTCTCTGCGGAGACGGAAAAGGTTCTCTGCAAACCTGCCGCAGTTCTCTGCGCAACAAGGAAACAGGTCCGCAGCCCAGATCCTGCACTTTTGAGAACCTGGTTATCCAGATCGATCAAAGAAGATTTGAAGAAGTCCCTCTTGGGGGTGGCCTAATGCTTCGAGCACGGAAGCACGGGAAGGTCTTCATGACCAAGGTTCAAATCAGAAACCAGAGGCAGAATTTTGCCAACACCCCACAGCCCCGCTTGTGGCTATTCAGGTCCTTGCGAACCTATGCATCCTCTGCCAAAACGGATATGGAGGCCTAAACAGAGGTCCTCTGCTGAAGCTTCAGGCGTAGCCACGCCAAATCCGCGCCTCTCTTATGAAGAAAAAGGCAAGATGCCCGCCTGCGCAAACAATGCTGCCAACCATAAAGTCAAGACGGCGATCATACCGTCGCCTAGAGCAGCAATGCCTATGCTAGCCCT
Organism: Agave tequilana; assembly: GCA_038442645.1. Lineage (NCBI taxonomy): Eukaryota > Viridiplantae > Streptophyta > Magnoliopsida > Asparagales > Asparagaceae > Agave > Agave tequilana. The sequence continues at coordinate 148,749 of JAVJIF010032393.1, read as the reverse complement.
GTCTTCACAAGCAAGGCTATGTACCTCGGCATACTCATCGGGTTTACAGCCGCGAGGCTAGAACCAGAGCACTATGCGGTGCTGATCCTTTCCGCAGGAATAAGGGGAACGATGCGGTGTCCCATATACCAGATTGTTCAGGCCCCTACAGGGCCGACCTGCGAGAATTCTTGGCGGACAAGCGGAGATTGAAGCATTTCCAGGCCACTTCCTCTGTCTTCGACGATGTGAATGCCAATTGGTGATGGTCCATTCTATGCAGTGTCGGTTACGACCGACCCTCGCCACTGCTCCATATCGGCGATCAGTCTTTGATCGACTGTCTGCGCGCGTCCCGATGAAGCATCCCAAAAGGAGCGGGCCACCGGATCCAGCCTCTGCATCCGTCAACATGACCGGAAGGGGGCGAGAGCCGCGCGGAAGAAGTCAAGCCTCTGACGACACCCCTTTCGGCTCCCAGATCAGATTATAGCCCGGGCTTAGGTGAAGTCTTGGTGCGCGAAGAAGGTGTTTTCCGAAGCACCAGATCCAGGGTGGCGATACCCTATAATTATGAGCAGCCTTCCTCCTCGACGGTCCCAACCGTGCCACAACTCAGGCGGTCACCCCAATCATCCGATGGAGAAGATGAAGACAGCGGGTATGCCTCTTCAGCAACAGTCAGTTCGGTGCGAACGGACAAAGCATCGGTCAATATGGCCGAGAACGCCAATGACGACCTTCGTCGGCGTTTGGAAGCTCAGGAGCAGACCTCTAGAACTCAGCAAGAGGCCCTGGACAATATTCAACAGATGCTCGCTCAGCTCCTCAGCAACCGGAATGATGATACCGGGAGTAATCATGACGAGGAGGGACATCTCAGCAATGATCCGCCCAAGACGGAGAGAACTAAGGAGGCTCTTCCCTGGATGCCGAAGTCCTTAAAGGCCTTCAAGCTCAAATTTCATCCCTGGCTCAGAAGGATGAATTGAAGAAAGTGGGGGTAGTCCGTCCTTACCCACTGGAATGGGATTCGGTGCCATATCCGCCAAAGTTCAAACCACCAACGTTGCATACGTATGATGGTAAGAGCTCGCCCAATCAGCACATCTACTATTTCCGGTCCCAGACCGGTAATGTTCTAAGCAACGACGCCATCATGGCTAGGTTGTTCATCGGCACCTTGAAAGGGTGGCATTCGACTGGTTCGAAGCCTTCCTCAGGGCTCTATCAATTCCTGGATCGACCTGGAAACTCGGTTCCTCTCTCGCTTCTATGAGGATGACACCGAAGTGACCATGGACAAGCTCCTTTTCACTGTGCAGAGGAAAGGCGAATCTGTCGTGAATACATTGAGCGGTTCAGAAATCTATCTCTGATGTGCCCAGCAGGGATGCCTTTACCCATGCTTTACAAACATGCAGACATAACTTCTCGGATCAAGTAGAAGTTCGCATGGGGGCTGTCAAGGCCCACACTTGGAAGGAACTGGTCGAACAAGCTGAGATAGCCGAAAAATCGGCTAAAAAGTTCGAGTCATCCGCCCCTAGAAGCAAATGGGGCGCGAACAACAAAGGGCGCAGCGATCTCCCGCAGTCTTCCCAAGCTAAAGGGAAGGAAATTATGTCCGTCGAGCTGACCGGGGACATGCAGTCAAAGGCCAAGAAGAGCAGCTTCAACAATCAGGAGCCCAAGTTCCCTCCTAAACAGTACTCCTTCAGAGACGACCAGGTGGTCACGATATTCCATCTGCTCCACAAAGGGAATAAGATGAAGTTGCCAGATGCTCGACGCCCTGATGAGATAGGGCGCACAAACGACCCTAAGTACTGCCTCTACCACAGGATGATCCACCATCCTACTGACAAGTGCTATGTTCTCAAGGATAGAATTCAAGCCTTGGTCGACGCCGGAGTCCTCACACTGAAGACGGAGCAGAAGAAAGTCACTGCCAATATGGTGACTATTGAGTTCGGCACTGCCAGAAGGTCATGGTTCCCGACGGGACCTATTCAGCCCCGGCGCCACGGCTAGAAGTCAAGCATCCTCCAGCCATGACTCAATACAACAAGGGTCTCGTCCCTTTGACATTGGAGACAGGGGAAGTTATGTGGATACACCCTGACCTCGTCCAAGACGTACAGCGGACGTCGAAGGACTCCAGCAAAAAGGGCAAGTCCTGCAATGTCATCTCTGTCCTGCCAGATGATGGTAATCTTACTTCGGCTTCCCTCAGCGATTCAGAAGAAGAGAAGCATGCCTGTACAGCGCAGGCAGATGCGCCTCAACAGATGGGCACCCGGTCTGGAAAGTCATACCTAAGGCAGTATGACAGAACTACTGACGAGATACAGCAACAAACGGCGTCAGTACCAATGCCGACATCCACTCCAATTCCAGCCAAGGGAAAGGAAAAACCTAAGGAAGTGCGATTCGACCACGTGTTGAAGAAACCGCCAAGCCAAGGGCTAGCCACGCCCTTTCGCTTTGATATATTGGCCCACTTAGCCAATATCCCGGCTCGTATCACAATACACGAGCTTCTTCGTCTCTCTAAAGAGACAAGAGAGGCACTCAGAGATGCGCTAGCCAACTCAGAGTCCTTTCTAACATACATGCCTGAGATTCCTGGTGATGAGATGCGGCTTTCCTGCTCAGAGTGTCATCACGCACAGTCAAAGGTACCTGCCATTACCTTCACGGCGGAAGATATGCTTCTCAAAGACAACAAGCATGATCGACCTCTGTACTATACCGGGTATATCGGTTCAACCTGTATTGAAAGGATACAAGTCGATCCGGGGTCTGCGCTCAGCATCATCCCCAAAGGCTCCTCTACTTCCTTGGCATACCACTGTACAGGTTGTCCGCAACCACCACTACAATATATGGTTTCAACGCCGGGAGCAGCCATCCGCTTGGAAAGATTCGGCTTCGCTGCAGAATCGGAAGCCTGAAGTCAGAAGTGACATGCTATGTCATTGACGCGGACACATCATACAACCTGCTACTGGGACGACCATGGATCCATGCCAACTGGATCGTTCCATCCACTCTCCATCAGTGCTTCAAGTATGTTGAGGATGATGCGACAGTACGAACTGTCTTCGCTGAGAAGCAGCCCTTCAAGGGGGTGGAAAACTATTTCACAGATGCTCTCCTATATCAAGAGGCTAGTGGAACGCCGGGAGAACCATTGCCAGACAGTGATGAAAGCGACAATGAGGCGGATTCGGAATCTGAAACGGGCATGCCGGCCATTCTGATTGGCGAGCCAATTGTAGCATGCTTTAATGATCCCCGATGTAAGATCCCTTCTGATGAGGAAGGCGAATGGATAATTAATGATAATATTTTTTTGATTATCCTGCGAGCATCGAGTCGATCAAATCCATTATGGATGGCTCTCTTCATATGCCCGTACATGAGTCGAGTGTGGCTAGTACATCCGTGGAAGCCATAGAAGGGGCCACGCTGGTAGTCCCTCCGTCCAAGCAAGGTCAGTCGCCGATAATCTTCGGCAAAGTCCGGCCAGGGAGATCCTCAACTACAGACTCAAGCTCAGAGTCGGATGCTCCACAGTTCTTTCATTACGCGCCATCAGCGCGCCATATCATGAAGAAGATGGGTTACAACCTGAAGCAGGGAGCGGGCCTAAACTTCGGAAAAGGAAGACGCAGCTTGATGCGTAACTCCGTCCCAAGAGGGAAACCTGCAAATTACTATGATAGTACGCGCAGGGGGTTGGGTTATGTTACACCCACATCATCAACAACGGTTCAGGACAAAAGCGATGGATCGATCCCATCACAGTCAGCCTCATCCTCCGAATGGGACTCTGATGTCAGCATAGGAAGAATATTCGAAAGCCTCATGACTTCAAGCAGTCAGTTGGAACCCGCAGAGGTTGCCAATGAGGAATCATGGGCCCAGCAATTAAGTCTCCAATGGGAAAAGCGGTTTGAGCTGCGCGAGCCGCCTACCGAAGACAAGGTGATCCAGGTCAACTTGGGTAGTCAAGATCACCCCAAGCCTATTTTCATAAGTGAAAGCTTATCACTCATCGAAAAGGAAGAACTGATAATACTCATAAAAGAGTATATAGATGTTTTCGCCTGGAGCTATGAAGACATGCCCGGACTTGATCCACAGGTCGCTATGCACCGTCTAAACATCAAGCCCGACGTTAAGCCAGTCAAGCAGCAACAACGTCGGTTCCGCCCAAACATCATGGAGGCTATTGAAGCCGAAGTTCATAAGCTCATTGCTTGTGGCTTCATCCGGGAGGAACAACATCCAGATTGGGTGGCTAACATAGTCCCCGTCCTCAAGAAGAATGGGAAAATACGAATCTGCATCGACTACCGTGATCTCAATACGGCCTGTCCCAAAGATGAATTCCCACTGCCGATCACCGATGTCATGATCGACAACACATGCGGATTCGAGAGGATGTCTTTCATGGACGGCTTCTCAGGGTACAACCAGATCAAGATGTATCCTAATGACGAGAAGCATACTTCTTTCCGAACGCCATTGGGGGTATACTGCTACACTGTAATGCCCTTCGGACTGAAGAACGCCGGAGCAACCTACCAGCGGGCGATGAGCATGATCTTCCGCGACCATCTCGAAAGACGGTGGAATGCTATGTTGATGACATTGCCGTCAAAAGCCGCAGCAAAAATGAACATCTTCATGATCTGAAAACGATGTTCGACATAATGCGGGCTCATCAGCTGAAAATGAACCCGACAAAATCCTTCTTGGGAGTGTCCAGTGGCAAATTCCTTGGGTTCATTGTCACATCAAAAGGGATTTATCTGGACCCAGACAAAGTCAAAGCCATACAGGACATGCATCCACCGAGGAACCTCAAAGAGCTCCGAGGCTTGCAAGGCAGATTAGCCTACATCAGAAGATTCATAGCAAATCTTTCGGGCCGTTGCCAGCCCTTTACCCGCCTCATGAAAAAGGGTACTGCCTTCATATGGGACCAAGCTTGTCAAGAAGCTTTTGAAGACATTAAAAGGTATCTCACAAAACCTCCGGTCTTAGTGGCCCCTACATCAGGGAAACCATTCTTGCTTTATGTAAAAGCTCTGGACTATTCCCTCGGCGCCCTCCTCGCTCAAAAGGACGACAATGGCCACGAGCAGGCCATTTATTATCTGAGCAGGACTCTCACAGGAGCGGAATCTCGCTACAATCCTATTGAGAAAGAATGTTTAGCTCTCGTCTTCGCTGTCCAGAAGACTCGACATTATTTGGTTGGCCAAACCATACATGTCATCTCCAGGGTGAACCCTTTACGTCTTCTCATGACGAAGCCAGGGTCGTTGAACTCAAGATTGGCTAAATGGGCACTGCTATTGTCCCAATACGACATAACCTTTACCCCTCAAAAGGCGGTTAAAGGTCAAGCCCTTGCAGAGTTCTTGGCTGCGCATCCAGTTCCGGAACATTCAAAACTTCACGAAGACATCCCTGATGAGGTCTTCGAGTCTAATGCAACCTCAGCAGAGGAAGTGTGGCAGATGTTCTTCGACGGAGCATCACGGATGGGCCCCAAAGGCAAGATTATTGCCGGAGTAGGGGTTGTGTTCATCTCCCCACAGGATCATATCCTTCCCAGAGCATTCTCCTTGACAGAATCATGCTCTAATAATGTAGCGGAATACAATGCTCTGCTCATCGGTCTCCAGCTCGCTCATGGAATGGGGGTACGCTACCTTGAAGCTTATGGCGATTCAAAGCTGATCATTAGCCAGGTAAAAGGTGAATATGAAGTCCGCCATGAGGACTTGGTGCCTTACTATCATACAGCTATCGAACTGGCTAGCCTATTTGAAGGCTTCTACATCGGGCATGTGTCTCGATCTCAGAATACCAAGGCGGATGCTCTCGCTGCACTAGCGACGACGCTAGCCTTACCGGCCGACACAGAGTATCACCTCACAGTCGCAACCCGGCATCTCGTATGCTCTAAGCATATGCTAAGGATCCAAGAGGTCCATAATGTCTCCGTGGATCTTGAGCCGAGGGATTGGCGCTTCCCTCTCATTGACTACGCTCTGCACGGTCTGCTTCCAGACGATCCCAAAGAAGCGGCGTCCATCAGACGAAGGTCGCTCCGTTTCTACTATGATCCCACTTTGAAGACACTCTACCGTCGTTCATATGACGGTGTCCTCCTCCGTTGTCTCTCTCATTCGGAGGTACAGGAAGTGCTTAAAGAGGCACATGATGGCACTTGCGGAGCTCACCAGCCGGGTCCAAAGCTTAAAGACAGGCTGCACAGACTTGGGTACTACTGGCCGACCATGATGGCCGATGCCACCCAATATGCACGAAGGTGTAAGGCGTGCCAGGTCCACGCAGACTTCATACACCAACCTTCGGAGTTGCTCCACCCTACTGTTGCTTCATGGCCATTTGAAGCATGGGGAATCGATGTCGTAGGGCCAATCAGTCCCTCTTCGACAAGAGGTCACCGGTTTATCCTGGCAATAACCGATTACTTCTCAAAATGGGCAGAGGCCACACCGTTGGCCGAAGTTAAAACCTCCAATCTGGTTAGCTTCATCAAACACCATGTCATCCATCGATTTGGTGTACCCAGACGGATCATCCATGACAATGGTCCCCAATTCGTAAGCCAGGGGTTCTATCGGTTCTGCGATAAATACCGAATTCAGAATGTGGCTTCAACCGCCTACAATCCTGCCGCCAACGGCTTGGCAGAGGCATTTAACAAGACAATCATCAAGCTGCTCAAGAAGTTTGTCTCCTCGAACAAGCGAGATTGGGACGAAAAGCTCGGTGAATGCCTTTGGGCCTACCGGACTACGGTTCGGACACCGACAGGCAATACGCCTTTCTCCCTGGTATATGGGTGCGAAGCGGTCATCCCATTGGAAATCCAGGTGCCATCATTACGGGTAGCCTTGACTACTAAGATGACATCAGAAGACAATGATCGCCTGTGTCTTCAAGAGCTCGAAGCCCTAGACGAGAAGCGGCTACAAGCTCAGCAACACATCGAGCTATATCAGGCTCGGATGTCAAAAGCCTTCAATAAAAAGGTCAAGCAGAGAATCTTCCATAAAGGAGACCTGGTCTTAGCCGTCAGACGACCGATGATTATGACGCACAAGACCAAAGGCAAATTTCAGCCTAAATGGGAAGGACCGTTTGTGATAGAGACAGTCTATTCAAACGGAGCATATCGCCTCATGACTGCAGATGGCGACCTCCTCATGATGCCAATCAATGGCAAATTCTTAAAGAAATACTATCCTTAATCAAGGATCTTGCTCTCGATCAAGTTAACATTACACCTCTGATCGAGATCCGCGCGTCCGGAATGCGCACAAAGAGAGCCTCTCTCTTTCTCCAAGCATATCAAACCTGCTGGTAGCTGGGGGTTTGCTTAAAATCCCAAGGGACCTGCTCCCATTTGATTCCCTCTCCAAAATCACCTACCAATTCTCATCCATAGAATGGTAGGATCACATATATATTCCGCTGTTACGTTAACATTTAACCTATGACAGCAGCCCTCTCATTTCTCCTCGTGAGAACGAGATCTCCAAAGTCACTTACCAATTCTCATCCATAGAATGGTAGGACCACATATATATCTCGCTGTTACGTTAACATCAAACCTATGACAGTGATTCCTTGTTTCTCCCCGTGAAAACGAGACTTTTCCCAAACTCCATTGCAATTTTGAGCTTGGTGGCTTCTCAACCAGTTACGTCATTGCGACCTCTGAACTGACAGATAGCCAAGTCTCATCTACCATTGAGCTTAGTGACGTCTCAATTGGTCATGTCATTGCGACCTCTGAACCAGCAGACAGCTAAGTCTCGATCCCGAGCCCTGTTGACATTTACAAAAGACAGGTCTCGATACTCGTTGACATTTACAAAAGACGAGTATCACCTATTGATTGAAGCTTGGTGGCTTCTCAACCAGTTACGTCATTGCGACCTCTGAACTGGCAGATAGCCAAGTTTCATCTACCATTGAGCTTAGTGGCGTCTCAAATTGGTTATGTCATTGCGACCTCTGAACCAGCAGACAGCTAAGTCTCGATCCCGAGCCCTGTTGACATTTACAAAAGACGAGTATCACCTATTGATTGAAGCTTGGTGGCTTCTCAACCAGTTACGTCATTGCGACCTCTGAACTGGCAGATAGCCAAGTTTCACCTACCATTGAGCCTAGTGGCGTCTCAAATTGGTCATGTCATTGCGACCCCTGAACCAGCTGACAGCTAAGTCTCAATCTCGATGCTTGCTGACATTTACAAAAGGCAAGTATCTCCCTTCCTTTCAAGCCCCGCAAAGGGCTAACCTCGAGACTGGCAACGTCCCATTCGGTTATGTTACTGCAACCTCTGAACCAACAGACAGTCATGTCTCATTATCTAAACAACAGACGACAAAAGAAAAATTTTCTATTAAATCCAAAAGGATGGGATACATGGAGGAGCCTATAGGCGTACATGATAAGATCGGATCCGATCTCCGAGCGAAGCTAGCCGCGTCCTCCTGTCATCTTCAACTGGGCCAGCGCCTGTGATCTTAGCTCTGCCTCATCGAAGTCCACCGCCTGAGCCAGACGAGCCTCGGTCTCCGCCAAAGTCGCCCTCTGTGATGACTTCCGCTCCGCCAGTTCCTCACTTCGAGCCCTGAGCTGCTTAAGCCGCGCAGACTCTTCATGACGCATCTGTATAGCCTTCGACAAGAGGAGATTTGCCTTTCGGATCATCTCTTCAGCCCTCTTGATCTTATCTTCAGCGTCAAAAAGAGCACTGTTGGAAGCATCAATTGCACTCCCAACCTCTGCTTCCTCTGCCTCCAAGGCCCTCAAGTCAGAGGAGATAGCCTCAACAGCCTCTTGAGCAGCGAGCTGAGCCTCACGCTTCTGGGCGACAAGACAGGCCAGCCGTTCATCAGCCAAAGACGCTGCGTCGGAACGATGGAAATGGCGCCATTCCTCCACGTCCTTCTCAAGGTCATCCACCAGGAGTTCTAGAGCAGCAGCTTGATGGTACCCCTCAAAGTCCCGGATACACTCAATGCCACGGGAGAGGACCATCTTCAGCTTCGAAAATGGCACAGGCGAGCCCTTCAAGACTAGACCGATAGTCTGCTCCAAACTGTTATAGAAGCTGTCGACCAGATTACCGATAAAGTCATTCTCAGCTTCATCAACCCTTGAGACAACCTCGGAGCAATCTACCAACCCAGTCGACACCGCCACAGAAGAAGAAGCGGGAACATCGACAGCAGCAGGGCAAGCCAAAGGTGACCTCGGCGGAGTCCTCAGCGACACCAGCACGCCAGCCACCGCGGAGGTAGGACTGGCAACCACCTCCTGAGCAGCAGGCTCAACTACCAGCGTCGGGGAGGTAGGGCTCACAATCACCCTCAGTGCCGTATTCGGCAAAACAGTCTGCACCTCACACGTTGATGTGACCGGAAGTGAGGGTACCTCCGGGACTGCCGCCTCTTCAACCTCAGCGCCTTCTGCTGATTTGGGCTGATAAAAAGGCAGGTCGCCATACAGCGCGTCTAACACAGCAGCGTCTGCCCCGGTCGAAGCGCTCATATCGCCCTTTGACCCTCCAGGAAAACCCTCCGCTTCTTGCCAAGCTGATGCACCTTGGGGACGAATACCTGCAACAAAACCAAGGTCAAAAAGAAGATGCAACAAATAGGCGAGGACCAAGAGATCTTAGTCTTACCGAAGGCCGATGTCACCTCGTCAACCGCATCAGAATCCAGGGGTCCCATCGGAAAGTTCTTACCAGACTCAACGCGGATAGCCGGCCCACTCGCCGATTCCTCCGCAGACCACCCGGCAGAGCGGGATGCCATAGGACTTCCTCTAGAAGTCCCAGCGCCCGAAGGGCCAATATCGGCCGCATGACCTCCAGACTCCTCCGAGCGAGCAAAGGAACCAGCTGCACTTCCATAAGTGAACAGGGGATCGTAGTGCTCCCCTTGCTCTCCAACTGCCTCAGCTCCTGCAACAAAAAGCAAATGATGAGTTATGTAAAGCGCGCTGAAGGCATATTAGATGGGGACCAATCTTACCAGTAGTCGGTTCAGCAACCGACGGCTCAGCCACTAATAGAGCAGCAGAAGGAGGCGCCGTAGGGAGTTCGCCCTCCACCATAATGGTAGGAGTTTGGCGACGGGGCTTCTTCGCCGACGACTTCCTACGGGATCCACTCCCACGCTTCCTTTTGAAGTGGACCTCAGAGTCCTCTTCCTCCACTTCTTCCACATGCTGTGGGGAGCTGCCCCCACTACACCAGACCCGGCTTCACGAGCACCAGCTTTGTGGGCATCAGCCCTTGTCTCTGCCTCGAAGCGAGGGCTCCCCGCATCAGAAGCCTCGCTGTCATCTACAGCGATGAACTCCTCTATGCCAGGAACACGGACTCGTTTGCCCTCCATCTTATCAGAAGCCTTCTGCCTCATCCGATGAGAAATTAACTTCACACCCGAACGGTTGGCATTAAACCCAACAGGTGTGGAGTTCGAAGTCGCATACCATTGGCAGAAACACAGGGTCATCCAAAGGCCGGGATCCCTCAACGGCGTGCGTAGCCACGCTCCAGTGCCATCCGCGGTAAAGAACCGCCAAGCACGAGCCCCATCAATAAGGCTCCCCAGGAAAGCCAGGTTCGGATTCGGGTTGCCCACATACAACTGGTCATACCCAAATTGGCGGGCGAACCGGCTCGGGATGTAGGGCTCCATGTAGCAGGTATCCCCACTCCGGTACAACAGATGCGAGGGCCGGATACAGACCAGCCACTCGAAAATACCCCGACTCATGGGGGACCGACCTGATTCCACATCACGGAATTCCTCGTTGTATCCTGCACCCCGCAGGCGAGGAAAACAGCGGAACAGGCTGTAAGCGTCATAACGACGCACTAACTTACGGGCCTCGGCCACATAAGTTTTCTGCCACAAACAGCCTTCAAAACGACGGAGAAGCGCCGTTTGAACACCCTGCGGAGGGTCCTCCCCAGCTCCAATTAAAGTAGGGCAGTGCAAGGCGAACCACGCCATCAAGTAGGTGTACGGTAAACCTACCCTAGGATTGGGTCCGTCACGAGGCAGGACGGCACCCTTCCCTCGCCTTGACGCCATTGGCCTGCAGAAAGCCTCCGTCAATACACGAAGGCCCCTCTGGATACAACACACCATGGCCGGGAGAAGACCCAGACGGTGGCCATGGACCAAGCGGACAGCAGGCAGCAGCACATTCGGGTGGACAATGTCACCCGAAGAAGAAGGCACGACACACTTCTTTAACCAGATGGTTAAGAAGCCAGCCAGCAACGCCTTGCGAGACATAGGCCAACGGGCCTGATGGTGAAAGATCCGAAGAACATCACCCTTCTCGAAAGGACCATCATCTTCTGTCACAACGATGTCCTTTTCAGCACGCACCTCCATCCTCGCCAAGATGTCTTCTTCAACAACGCCGCAATGAGCTGCCTCGGGCGCACTAGTCATATCCGGGAACAAGTAGTTCCCCCAGCTCTTCAAGCTCTTCGAGCTACCCTTGCCACCAGTGTGGATGCTGGAACAAATGTGCAGGTGGCACATCAATTCCCGATATGTCTCAAGCAAAGCAGGCTCTTGCTTCTCCAAGAGAGCCAACTCCGTCTCACACGGAAAATACTCTTCATATGGAAGAGACCCGAAGGGCAAAGCAGAGATCTCTCGCATCTCATGCAGGGCCATGCCCAATTCACCAACCGGGGTGAAGAAAGTCCCCGAGGCTGGGCAGTACAACTCAAGGATGGCGTAGAAGCACGCCACCTTCATCTCAATGCCGTAGCAGGTCGCCCTGACGGCCTCATAGAGGTTCAACCTCTCTAATTCCCCCTCAAAATGATTGAGGATATAATTGGTCAACTCCGCCCACCATGACCTAGGAGGGTGGACCCAACTAGGAGCCCTGAAATCTGTGGCGGGGTAGTTCCCCTCAGCCTCGCAGAACTGAGTACCGAAGGTCGGCGCCGCAGCTGGATTCTCTCCTACTGGAAGGTCCCGCGACACCTTCCCAGGGTATAGCCCTATTATGCTACGAGGAGGGCCCGCCCTCGAATAGCCGGTCTGGAATGTCAACCTCCCGACACTTATAGACTCGGCATTTAGGCTCACGCCCCACGCCATCTTCCGAGCCTGAGTCACGCTCGCGAAGGAAGACAAAGCGAAATGCCGCTTAGTAGACGGGAGATAGAATCTCTCGCCATCCAACTGGAAGATCCACTGGCCTTCGCCGGCCTGCAGCTGGCGATCGGGATCAGGTGCAGCATCCCCGAACATGAAGTCAGGCTTTTTGTAAGCCTGACGGTCGATATCTTCAAACGAAGCCGTAGTCAAGATGCTCCGCATGGCCTGCGGGCCACCGCTCTGAATGAGCGTATCCCGTACAAGGGGGCTCGGCTCACTGAACAAAGAAGCCTGCCCGATGAACTGCAAGCTGATGCTCCCTGCTCGACTGGTTACGCCAAATAGACTGTTCTGAAGGCCGGAGGCGTAATGTACTGCAAAAACAAAAAAAAAAAAAAAATGAACTATGATTAGTTCACCAATCAAATGGACGCGAAGACATAAAAATTCGCTAAGGCATAGCCTCGTCCAGTAAGCAGGAACAGCGGGATAATAGCTTTGATAAAAAGCTTCGCTTCACAGATAAGACTGCATCTTTGCAGGAACTGGCATAGCCCTAAGGGCTGACGTCATCAAAGGACTTCATGACCAACAGTCGTCCTTCGTGGCCACGACTGAAGGCACACGACCCATATCCTGTTCCTCAACAGGATGAAGACTGCCCCAAGCAATGGCTTCCTATGGAAGCCCAAGGAAGAACTGTTCAGTTCTTACTTCCCTGGTGCAAGTAAAATAGGGAAGTTAAGGGAAACGAGTTCCCTGATAAGGACAGATCATATTCGATCGTCCTAATAGCCGAGTATCGACTCCAAATGATGAAGACCACTCTCTAATCAAATTGGAGAGTCTCTTACCAGCGATTGGTCGCTCAATGAACGGAGGAGGAGGACCCTCCGCTGCAGAAGTCGCTGCTTCCTTTCCCGCTCGTCTCTTGGGCGCCATTGAAGGAATGCAAGAGTGCTCAAAGTACTCTGAAGCAAAGGAGGAAGAAGAAGAGGAAGATATAGAAAGTTCTCTAAAAATAAAGGGAGATCTTCCCATATTCAGCCCAATCGGGCTTTTATAGGCCAATCAGCGCCTAAATCAAGGCCTCGAAAAAGGGCACATGCCGCCGTTTCGAATTAATTCGAAACAGTGCCCGAAGCGCCTGAGGCGCTTTTCCCAAAGTGCGACGGTTCAACCCCACTAAAGGGTTAACTCCGCGCAGGAGCAAAGTGCGGGCTTCGCACAAACCTTCAAAGACTTCGCCAGGAGGTCTACCTTAGCCCGCCAAAGAGGCTGCTGTTTGCGGGACATGCCGGTCTCGCGAAGATCATTCGAAGAAAGGACAATCTCCTTAACTCTGCATACAGTTCAGCCCAGCTATGGCCAGACTCTCAGTGAAAGCAAGCAAATCAGATGATCAGACAATGAACTTTCATTGATTCAAAAGCAAGGGTACATTGATATTACATTAAAGTTGTGTTTCATACAACACACTCAGTTGCCCAACAAAGATCTTTTGAGGCATACAAGCGGTTTTATCTGCTACCAAGCCAGATCAACGGGACAGGAAAGGCCTTCCTCCTGCACAAGGCCGTAATCCTTCGCACATGAGCAGATGGTGCCGCGAGGACACGGTCATTTTTCTCCACAAAATGGCAGATCTTACCAGGCCATTTTTGTTGAAGCCTGGCAATAAAAGCTTATCGCCGCCAACACGTCAGATCACCTATAATGGGAACTAGTTTTGATGCTAGTGATCTGACGGGTGTGAGGCCCACTCCCATGAAGTGGATCGTCCCCGACGAAGGCCACCAAAGTTGAAAGTCGGCAGCCAGCCTCACCTCAGATCGAATCATCTCGGATAAGAGGCTGCCAACAGCCCCTGGGACGCGCATCCGCTGCCCCGAATTGTTCCTCCTGCTTAAAAGTAAAGCTTCAACCGGGGAAGCATAAGGCAATTTTATGGCTTCTTCCATCAAGTCACCAGACTGGCAAGCATAGCTCGCTGCAAGGCAAATTGAAGCAAGTTAGCAGTTAAGCACAGAAAGAGCTGCAAAAACATTAAGTCAGATTCTTCAGCGGCAAAGCAATCCGACTTCAGCAGAGGACAAGTTCCACCTGCACAGCAACCATGGGCTGGCTCAGCAAACGCCAAGTCCTAGCCTCGCCTATACGGCAAAGTCAGACTGATCTTGTGAAGAACAGTCTCAACCTCGCCAATATGGCAAGACTGGCTCAACTATTGAAGAAGCCAAGTCCCAAGTCCTGCCTGCGCAGCGGACTTAACAAGCAATGGTCTTTCTGATCAAATCAAGATGATGGTTTCGCAGAAAGCCGTGATGAGATCCTTCTCTGCAGCAGCCAATTGCAAGATGAAGAACAAGGGAAGCTAATCTCTGAAGCGAGCTGCCAAAGCTAAATCAAGGGAGATGAGTTCCCTAAAAAGCGGTGAAGTCTTTGAATGATCAAGACTTACTGGTCCTTGGCCGGTTAGACAACCAGGGTGGGCTTTCCCACTAATTCTGAGATCTGAGTATCTCTCACAACCAAGAGAAGGGAAGAAGAAAGGCAAGGCACTTCTCTTCAGAGGACCTCAAGTGTCCTATTTATAGGCCCCATGGCCTGAGCACAACCACCTCAAGCGTGGAAGCACGAGCGCACTTAAGGCATTGATTGCGCCTTGATGACAGGGACGGTTCCCATTGGAACCGTACAAGGGAAGAAAACGTCTCCCTCATAAAAGGCACTTATGGCGCCTTGAATAAAGGGAATATCCTCCCTTGGAAACGTGCAAATCGGAGAACATCTCTCTCGATTGGCGCGAAAGAAGGAATGATCCTCCTCGTAAACCGCCCCACGGCAGTTGGCTTTGAAAAAGCAACAGGAGTTCCAAAGCGAACTTATTTCTTGAAAGCCCAGATGCGGAGCTACCCCGACGCGAAGCTATTCGCGAACCAGTGCAAACTCTTTGGCAGATCCATCCCAAAGCAGGATTGAAGGCGAAGCTGAACTCAACCATCATGGAGATGTTCATACTCCACACCACCATCACAGCAGTTCAAAGTATTTCGAAGTCTGGGCTATTGCAGACTTTCGAAAACTTTGAAGGGGGTCTTGTTGACACTTAAAAAAGACAAGATTCTCATTGGTCCGAACGATGTCTAAACTTGTTGACATTTACAAAAGACAAGGGACAGACGAGCTGAAGACCAGTTTTTCACCCAACTCCAAGGGACGAGGAAGCGGTTTGGACTCCACTGATCCAGCAAGCAGAACAGTGAACCCGGATTGTTTCTAAACAGACCTCAGCAGGTCTAAAATGCTAGCATTTAGCATTACATTAGCCCAAAGAGATAGCCTCGTTTGAGAGGCTAACATCATCCAGAGCATCACCAGGAAGCTAACTGACAGCTTCGCCGAAAAGCCTCTTTTCGGACTTCGCCAGGAATTGCCTCTAGCTCCGCTATGAGCTTCAAAGCGGGCAGCTCCGCCATCAGCCTGCTATGGTCAACCTTTGACCAATCAAATCTCCTGATAAGATCGGATTCAATCTAATCAAATCCAATCAGGATTCAAATATGGCAGGTGATTGCCACAATCTCTTGACTCTCTTGAAACGAGTAAGTGGATCAAGGAGAATCAATCAACGATATGGAAAGGATCATAACACATCGGAAAGATCAACCGACTTGCCATTTTCTAGCTCCGCGGAAGCTATTATAGCCTCGCAGCAAGGCTACTTTCCAGATTCAAACAGATTCGGTTCAATCTGTTTCTATATCTTCAAAGGGGACGATTATACCCTTACTTTCCCTATAAATAGCCCATCAGGGGCACAAGGGAGAGGGATCGCATCGCATCAGATCGAGGCGGATCATCAATTGATCATCGGCGAGATTGGCGTCTTCTCAAAGATCGGACTTCTTCATCAACGCACCGTGCAATCTCTAATTCAGAGACCTTTCAAGAGAAATACTTCTCTTCTCAGGGTGGCGATACCCTAACAACCTCTTTTCCTCAAGGAATCTCCGGAACCAGGCGAGAAGGAATTCCTCACAGAAGTGGTTTTGAGAAGTAGTCAGAGGGTTCTACCAATCCTCTATTCTCTGATTCCCGGAACCAGGCGAGAAGGGAATCTCATCGCTCGCATCGTCAAAGGGACAAAGTGGTCGCGCGCTGACCAGACTCCTATCGGCACATTTTCCCAGAATCTCTGAGGAGATCTACTTGTAATCTTTTTAAGAATACTTGTAATTTAGCTCCTCAAACTTTTTTTGTAAGTTTTCCCCCTTTGCAAACATAATGGAAAACAGACGCGGGTTTGGACCCTCGCGCCATTGGGTCCTGCGCTTCAGATTCTTCACTTAGAATATTTTCTAATTGTGAAGGGTTCAGACGCGGACTTAGTTTACAGAATGCGGATTTGATCCTTGCGTTCTTTTTCATCAGCTGTTGATTTTGATGAATCTGGCACCCGAGTCCAAGCACTTTGACATCTGGGGATGTGAAAGGAAGGGAGTTACCCTCCTTAACTTCTGGCGATTATGGTGGTGGAAGGGTTAAGGTGGATAACTCCCTTCTTTTCGCACCTTAGAAGTGACATCAAGGAGAATGTTGTGGAGACGCCGATCCCGTAGGTCTGGACGCGGATTTGATAATTCCTGCGTCCAGTGCCTCTTCTGCGTGGATGCGCAGGTCTGGACGCGGATTTGATAATTCCTGCGTCCAGTGTCTCTTCTGCGTGGATGCGCAGGTCTGGACGCGGATTTGATAATTCCTGCGTCCAGTGTCTCTTCTGCGTTCGGATTATGAACACTTAGCATTTTTTCCTTACTTTTGATAGAGTATCTAACTAAGTGTCCTTTTCTTTTGCAGCGCCACGCCCTGCTACTTCACTCGCCAAGAAGCGCCACTTTGGACATGTAGGGGGTGCTGACCGGGACTTGACCTTTGTGTTACAAAGGACTGTTCCTGTGACAGCTGACAAGTCGCAGGCTCGTGGGGAGAGGCTCTCAAATGTTGACATGAGGACTCTTCGGGTGCTTATGACTGATGCAGCATTTGCAACGGATGCTGGCATCAAACTGGAGAAGCCTGCCTTCTTCTTCGGAGATCGTATCCACGATGGCGGCTATCGCGTATATGACGGGACTTACAAATGGCTCCGTCAAATAAGGGGTGGAAGATTCTTTCTTCCGAACATGGAGAGGATGTTCCCGCTGTCCTACTTCCAGCACATGTCCGTCCCTCGGAAGATGGAATGGGACCTCTCTCGATATGTCCCTGAGATCACTCTCGGTGATTTGGGCTCCCACAAAGTGTACCGTCATGATAGCCATGACAGGTCAGTTATCGGCCTTTTCCTTGGGTCGCGCAAGTCTGATGTTCCGGCTGGGGAGATACCACAACTTGGCACTACCTTCCTCAACGCATTCATGGAAGCGGAGGGTGATTATCCCGTTGGGTTCCGTGCACCGGGGTGGGTCCGTTCCACGGAGAACTATTGGTAGGGCAGGATGGTCGGCTTTGTCCTCACCGAGCTCGGGGATCTGCTAAAGCGTGTGGGACTGTACCCAGCGGTCAGAGCCGTGCAGTGGGGGATCCCTCAAAGCTCTCAGAACTTCTTCGGGATTCTAGAGCGTTATAATTCTTTGACGGGGATGTTCTTCACTCCGGTCGGGGAGATGGGCCTTGCTCTGCGCGAGCTGCATGAGGTCTCGGGGCTGTCGACAGGGGACATTCCCTATGAGGAATATGTCCCGACCACGGTGGAGCTTCACTATTTGAAGGAGGAGTTTCCCCTCATATATGAGACCTACTGGGAAGTGCTATGTCACTTCCACATTTGCGGCCAAATAACCAAATGGCGGTCGCAGGGAGTCAAGCAACTGTCTTGGGCCAGTTACTTGTTCAACAACGTCAACACCAAAGACCATCTGATAACCCGATTGGCTCCCAGCTCCGACAGGGAGATTGAAGACAGGATCGACCAGGCTCCTGACAGTTTCTACACCACGGAGTCGAATGAGGACGGTTTCGACCCTGACTTGGTTTTTGAGAGCTTTCACCATCAAGCTCGGACCCCAATCTCCGATCGGGCGCTGTTGGCGGGCTTTCTGATGCTGTGGCTGAAGCGCTGTGTGGTGCCCACGCTACCACATGAAGTCATTGTTGCTGACGTGGTGTACCCGGCGGTGCTCCTGGCTCATGGCAACCCCATAGCCCTTCTCCCGGCCGTGGCGGCTGGTATTCAGAGCGGGCTGCGGGCGCTCACTAAGAGTTTCTGCGAGCCACCGAAAACTGCAGACTCCGAGGGAAAGCCGTATGTTGACTCAGAGGGGAGTCCGACGGTGAAGCGTCCCAACCCTCGTGTCGAGCTGCCTTACACGTACCTCATGGCTTGGTACGTGATGCATTGCCCTTCCTTGATGACGGCGGTGCATTGGAGGGAGAGTTCTGTCCCTTTTGTACAGCGATTGGAGGGTTCGAAATGGCGTGATCCTTATATATATTACGTCCAGAAGTGCCTTTCCGACCCTGCGAACTACCAGCTCAATCGCTGCCTCCCCCAGATCCCTGGTGCATCTCCCGGGGATCTACTTGTTGATTCTGTTGGCCCAGATGACTTCACGAGGTTATCCGCGGGAGCCTTCTGGTGGTTGCTCAATATCCGGCCCAGATATGTGCTTTTCCGGCAAGGGACGTCATGCACCATTGAGCCGTACATGCCGAATCGCTTCGCTCGACAGTTCGGCTATGATCAGCTCTATGTCGGGAACCCCAATGCTCGACTCGCCTTCGAAGGGAACCTTTTCGAGGGTGCTCGGGCCTAGTACTATAGTGTGGCTGGAGGGACGGGAGTAACTTTCCGTCTACCTCTCGAAGGGCCCAAGTGCCGTACGAGCTTCAGCTTCTGCACTTGGTACTCCCAGGCCATCCAAACACCAGACTTTTTTCCAGCGTCTTCATGCATCGAGAGCATCAATGCAAGTCTCGAGGCAAGGACGGATTCTAGTAAGCCGACGAAACTCGTAGAACAGTACCTGAAGGCCCAAAAGGAGGTCGGGCGAAGAATGAGAAGGGAGCCACGAGCCATGGAGCCACGACCACCAAGGGCGGAGCCACAAGCGTCTAGGGCAGAGCCGCAGGCAACTAAGTCTCGACAGGCGGTGAGCAAGCTTTTCGTCAAGGCTCTACTCCCACTGCTGAACCCACTCCGAAGAAGGTTCGAAGAGACTTGACAACCGAAGTCTCTCGATCTGAAGAGCTCCCTGCTGTCGTTGAGGCACTGAGGGAGGAAGAGATAGCTGAAGAAGAAACTCCTCTAGTCCGTGCTCCCAGGTCACTTAGCAGAGGCCACGGGTCTGCGGAGGAAGGGGAGCTCGTTGATCGATCCGCCGCCACTGACGAGGATGAGCAGCTAGAGATTGATATAATGAGCGGAGGCAATGTCAAGATCCCTGGGATCTCAGCTCAGCCCGAGTCTTCCTCAGCTCAACAGCCCGGGTCTCCTTCTGTCTTCATTTCCAGTCCTCGGATGGCTGACCCCAGCCCTACCACTGGGGTAGTTGGAGACAAGGCTCCACCTGCAGCGGTTTCGCGCGAGGTGCTATCGTCTTCCTCACTCTCTGGGGAAAGCGAGTTTGAAGACGATGTTGATTACGGTGATGAACCCACTTTTCCTGATCCGAGTAAGTTCTCTCATATTCAGAGGAAGAACTATATGGGGGTGAGCCGTCAACGGTATCACAGCTGACGATTATTCCCGTGGGAGGTACTCTTTTCACCTTTTGACCTGCTTTCCCTTTTAATTTTGAAGAAGAGACCTTAACATTCTCCCCTTTATGTTGCAGGATTGGCTGAGAACGTCGAAGCCGCATCCTCCTCGCAGATCGAGGAGATGGTACAAGAGTTGACCCAGCCAGAAGGGGTTACGGCTTTAGTTGCCGAGATAACTCCAGCGGGGCCAACTACTGATGCCGGGGAGGCTTCTCCTTTGCCGGAAGAGGAGGCAACCCCTAAGGCCGGGGAAGAACCCACTCTGCAGGATGAAGGGGTTACCATTGGAGCTAGGGAGACTTCCACTCCGCAGGACTTGCCCAAGGATTCGGCGTCTCTGGACCTCCCAGATGGTAAGGAAGTTCTGATATATTAAATGTTTCGCTTTTCTCCTTTGTGGCTAATGTCACAATAACTTGCAGAGAGAACTGAGGGGGCTCAAATGGAGAGTCCGACGGTCGGTACCTTTCCAGAAGGCCACGCATCTCAGGTCTTGGCTGAAGCTTCTGAAGAGGTTGCGCCATCATTAGCTGTGGAGGTTCCTGTAAAGATAACACCCCCAGAAGCGTCAGTGGTCGGTCTCGCTCTTGATGTATCGACGGTCAGCACGACTCTTGCGCAAAAAGAGCCAGCTTGCACCGTGACAGAAAAGGGGTCGGGAAGCTTCCCAGGTGGTGACAATATGGGGGAACTGGCACGCCAGATGGTGCAACAATTCTTTGCTTCGATGGGATCATGTATTGATCTCATCTTACGTGGAAGCAGCTCCTTCAATTTTGCCCGGACGCTTCTCAGAAATCTGGCCGAGAACGTCGAGTTAACCGGAGGCCCCTCACTTGCCCAGGCGTGTCTGCGGGTGGTGGAGCAACTGGGAGACGACCTGCACGAGCTGAAGTCTTTGGAAAATGCCAGCTCTTCTGGTGAGGCCCAGGCCACTCTAGCCCAGCTTTTAGCTGCTCAAGAACGAGAGCGGCAGGAGGCAGAGGCACAAATAGATGCAGAGATCCGCAGCCTCGAATGTTCCCAGGCTGAATGTCAGAAACTAACTGACGATTCAAGGGAATCCGAGATTGTCATGCAGAGCACGGAGCACGTCATCATCAGTGCTCGGGACACCATTGCCAAGGCTCGGGACACCATTGCCAAGGCAGAAGCTGTGCTTGCGATCAATGAGAAGAAGCTTGTTGCCATCAAAGAGGAGCTTGCGGAGCAACAGACTGCTAAGGCGCGAGCTGAAGAGAGTCTGTCTCTACATTCTTCCAGGGTGGAGTCTCTGCGAGCGCAGCTGGCTGCAAAACCCTTCCTATCTGAAGAGGAGCTGCGGGTCCAAGCCATGATGGAGGCTGAGAAGGCGCGTCAGATCAAGATGCATCATCTCAGGGAGCGAATCCGTTCCTTGGCGAGCCAGGACATTTAGCCTTCTTTTCTTTTTTTTTTGTAAAGAAAAGGACACTCTGTTTATCAGAGTGTTTGTATCCACTTTTGATATAAAAAAGACATTTTTTGTTCCATCTTCTTTGTTTAGCTGTGGATGAATCCAACTTCTTGATCACTGGTTGTGAAGATTGAACTTAGGCGAGACCAAGTTCTTTCAATGAGACGCGGCTTCCTGATGAGACGCGGCACTGATCCACAGAGTGAAACGCGGTCAGCATTCCGTAGGAGCTTAGATAGAACTAAGTCCTTTTGCTGAGACGCGACGTCAATCACAGGGTGAGACGCGGTCATCATTCCATAGGAACTTAGATTTCACTAAGTCCTTTTGATGAGACGCAGCGTCAATCACAGAGTGAACCTCGAATTGGTCTCGCTGAGTAAGACGCAAATAGGGCAGACGCGAGAGACGCAGCATTGTTTGCTGAAAAGACGCGATTTTGAGTCACGTGGACGCTCTTTAAAGCGCGGGTGAATGCCTTTTAATTTGATTCTTAGACGCGGCTTTCCCATCTGCGTTCAATGCAGCCGGACGCGACTTTGCTGTCTGCGTTTGAGGCAGCCTGACTTAAAGATTATGTGAGATCTTTGACCGTCAAGTCTTCACTGACGATTGGACGTCAAGTCTTCACCGACATTTGGGAAACCGGGTCATCCGTTGTTTTCCAAGGCGGTTGTCCACGCGTCAATTTTTTATTTGACTTGGGCGTTTTAACGCTCTTTAATGCAAAACCAGCGCTGGCGGTTGGAAACCGGTGTCTGCGACGATTCCCAAAGCGACGCTCCACGTGTCAGTCCTCCATTGGGCTTTGACAGTCGTGCGCGACGGTTCTATTTGATGCACCATTAATAGCAGTTATTAGGGTCTGCCTATAAATAGGGCTAACCCTCTTCCTTCAATCCAATCTTTGGACTGTTTTCTTTTTGAGAGCGAGCGCTCTGAGAACCTTCATCTTCTTCAGAGTATTGTCTCCATGGATGAGGATGGCTCTGTGGATGAAGATGACCTAGGGCTTGTATGCTCCTGTTTGGTCTCTTCGGGGCAGAGTGTCTCTCTGATCATCTTGCACGTCCGCGTTTGGATGCAGAGAGCCCGACTCTTGGTAGAGGCCTCTGTTGGTACGCCGTCCCAATTAGCCATAATATTTTAATCTACCACGGCCTGCACCTTGGCATCACCATTATCTGGACCCCCTCACGAAGTCTGTGTTGGTGCATTCCTTCTGGAATTTGCGCCACAGATTTAAACTTCTCTGGACGCGAGTGCAGGGGTTTGGCACTTGGCGCTGGCTTTGTTCACAAAGCTTGCGTTTCAAAGCCACTGTCTTGGCGCGTTTTATGGCTATTGCCTTAGCGCGTTTTATAGCCACTGCCTTGGACGAATTCCAAAAAGGTTTCAGACCCGAGTCTTGCAACTCTTGTTCACTCAACAAGGAGATGGTAACTTTCGGCGTCTGTGCCTTTTAGGCGTCTGTGCTTTCGACTTGGGCGTAGAATGAGACCGCGTTTTGATTCGCGTTTGTCTCTGCTGACGCAGCAGTTTGGCTCACCGCGCGGGTCATTCCCGCGTCTGCTTGGCTGAGTGCGTGGATCATCCCCGCGTCTGCTTGGTTAACTGCGTGGATCATTCCCGCGTCTGCTTGGTTGACTGCGTGGATCATTCCCGCGTCTGCAGTCTGCATTTGTGACTTAGTTTTTCTCTGTTGAAGCATGCTAAGTTGCAGATTGTTCTGATTCCTTTTGTTTCATTCCTTGCAGGTAGACTTGCTGGTTTGCTGGGCCCCTGGAAGGATGCTTTGGCCGGCGAACTTGTTCGATGTTCACCTATAAGAGAGTATATTATGGTCCTCGTCACCTATAAGAGAGTATATTACATCTCTGACGAGGACCCAACCCTCGCCAAGGTCTCTTCAGATCTGCTTCGCCATTCATGCCTGCTGGCAAGAGATGGTCAGGCTATGCATGACGGCGATGAGGGTTCCGGCGGTTGCGGTGGCGGACAAGATCCTCTTCCTCTCCCACTTCAGAAGTTACATCAAAGACAGTCTATGTCCGTTGGATGGCCTGCTAGGGAAAGGGACGCTCCTGAACGAAGGGTTGCAGGACTTTCTGTTGCCACCAGACCTCAAGAACACCATTGCTCTTAGCTTAGTCAGCTAGGGCGCTTTCAATGTTTACATCATGCATCGTGGTATAGCCAGCTTCTACTGTAGCCACAAAACATCGCGCACTTGGAATCAGACGCGGCTTTAAGGAGTGAGTGCAACCTCTGAGAGAGAGAGGGACTTCTTTGTACTCCTTAATTGTAACACTCAATCTTATTGTATAAGAGAGCGTTCTTACTGTAATACTCCATCTTATTGTATAAGAGAGCGTTTTGTATCACTTTCATATGTTTGGAAATAAATAAAAGTGACACTTTTCTTTTTGCCTCTTTCCTTGTCTTGAACTTTTTGTCTTGGACTCGTAGAAGCAAAGAATCTTTGACTTTGTTAAAATTATGATGGTAACTTTAATAAGTCAAACTTTGTGGAGGAAGAGATCCTATTTCAGGAACTTTCACAGTACTGTCAGAGGTGTAATATTAACTTGACAGAGATGAAATAATTTTTGGTGGACCTGCCACTTTATAAGAGAAAGCGACAAGTAAAATTGGTACCCCCAGGGAGGGTGAACTTTTATCAAGTGTTTGGGATTAACTTGATTGAGCTCAACTGGGGATTTGAGGGGAACACTGTTGATGGTGTAGTATTAACCTAACAATATTTTTAGGTAGACTTGTTATTCTGCTGAAGAGAATAACAAGTGGGACTAGACTCGTGGGGAATCTAGGAAAGTTTGTTACCGTCAGAGGTGTGATATTAACTTAACGGGTTGAAAGTGGTCTTGTCAGAAGTGTAATGTTAACTTGACAAGGATGTGAGTCAGAGGTGTGATATTAACTTAACTCAGAAGTGTCACTGTCATAGGTGTAATGTTTAACTTGACAATGAGGGAATGCTAGAGGTGTAATGTTGAACTTAGCATTGGTCATCTCGGCTTGGATAAGGAAGTCCGAGGGAAAGTCATGGCTATAGGTGTATTGTTGAACTTAGCAATGACTTGGATGCTAGAGGTGTGGTGTTAACTTAGCATCATTCATTTCAGCTTCGATATGGAAGTCTGAAGAAGAGTGACTGTCAGAGGTGTAATATTAAACCTGGCAGAAACTTGATTACTGTTTAGAGGTGTGGTGTTGAACTTTAACAGCAATTTGTCAGAGGTGTGATGTTAACTTGACAAAGATTGACTCATGATAAGAGCAATTTTGAGGACCTGTCATTCTATTGGTGAGAATTGACAAGTGAAAATTTGAAGTGCCAGAGGTGTAGTGTTAACTTGGCAAATTTGAAATTTGGTACTCCGTGTAGAGTTGACAAGCAAATTTGTACTCGACAAGGAATATTGAAAAGTTTCCATTACCAGAGGTGTAGTGTTAACTTAGTAATGGTTGTATTTTTGTAGACCTACCATTCTGTGGATGAGAATTGGTAGGAGATTTTGGAGGAAAGAGTGGAGCCAAGTCCACTTTAGGATTTTTAGCAAACCCTCAGCTGTCAACGGGTTTGAGGTGCCTTTACCAACTACCGTTTGAGTTGGGCTAGCCATGCTATTCCCCTCAGCATGATGAGTTGTCGAAGACTGATGTTGGGCTTAAAAGCCAACATTTTCCTCTATCCTTAGCCGTTGGAGGCGTCGGATCTTTTGATCAGAGGTGTACTTTTAACTTGATCGGCGGAAGGATACCATCTAGGGATAGTACTTCTTCAGGAACCTGCCGTTAATAGGCATCATGAGTGTATCGCCATTCGAGTTTATGAGGCGATATGATCCATTTGAGTAGACTGATTCTACTACAAATGGTCCTTCCCATTTGGGTTGAAATTTTCCTTTTGTCTTGTGCGTCATCACCATGGGTCTTCTGACGGCTAAGACAAGATTGCCTTTCTTGAAAGTTCGCACTTTAACTTTCTTGTTGAAGGCTCTGGTGATTCGAGCCTGGTAGAGCTCGATTTGCTGTTGGGCTTGCAGACGCTTGTCGTCTAAGGCCTCCAGTTCTTGGAGTCGCTGTCGATGCTTCTCCTCTGTCGTCATCTCCGCTGTCAAGGCGACGCGTAGAGATGGAATTTGGATCTCCAGGGGAAGCACGGCTTCACAGCCGTATACCAAGGAAAACGGCGTGGCCTTAGTCGGGGTTCGCACAGTTGTGCGATAAACTCATAAGCATTCACCCAACTTGTCGTCCCAGTCTCGTTGACTTTTCGAGACGAACTTTTTGAGAAGCTTGCCAATAGTCTTGTTGAAAGCTTCTGCGAGGCCATTGGCGGCAGGATAGTATGCCGTTGAGGACACACTCTGGATTCTGAACTTAGTGCAGAATCTCTGGAAAGCCTGGCTGATGAACTGGGGTCCATTGTCATGGACAATTCGCCGAGGTACGCCGAAACGGTAAATAACGTGATGTTTCACGAACTTGATCACGTTCGACGACTTGACCTCCTTCAAAGGGATGGCTTCGGCCCATTTGGAGAAGTAATCGGTTATTGCCAAAATGAACCGATGTCCTTTTGACGATGGTGGACTGATAGGACCAACCACGTCCATGCCCCACATTTCAAATGGCCAGGTAGAGGCCGTAGAGTGGAGGTACCCTGGTGCTTGATGGATGAAATCGCCGTGCACTTGGCAGGCGTGACATCTCTTGGCATAAGTGACGGCATCGGCAATCATCTTGGGCCAGTAGTAACCCAATCTTTGGAGTCGATGTGCAGTTTTGGGCCAGGTTGATGGGCTCCACACATGCCGTCGTGGGCTTCTTTCAATACCTCTTGAGCCTCTTTTGGTGAGAGGCACCGGAGCAAGATCCCGTCATGTGATCGACGATACAATGTTCGCGTAATCGCATTATAATAGAATTTGGGGGCTTTCCTTCGAATGGCAGCCGCCTCTTTGGTGTCTTCAGGCAGGATGTCGTGTAAGACGTAGTCTATATAGGGGAATCGCCAGTCTTTAAGCTCTGGACCGGTTGATGCTTCAAGTGCTTCTTCGCGGTGACGACCTCCCATTGACTCCTGATAATCCTCGAGAGCATTTCTCGGGCAATACAGGTCGTGGCTGTAGACGAATATCTTCTCCATTGCTCCAGCTGGAAGAGCTAGGGAGGCAGCCAGGGATGCGAGTGCATCGGCGTGCGCATTTTGCCTGCGTGGTACATGATTAATGTAGAAGCTTGTAAACCCCTCGGCCATGCGGACAGTTGCATTGTAATAGGGTACCAAGTCTTCATGTCTGACTTCGTACTCCCGCGAACTTGGCTGACGATGAGTTTAGAGTCACCGTATGCCTCGAGATTTTTAACGCCAATCTCATCGGCGAATTGCATCCCAATCAAAAGAGCGTTGTATTCCGCCACATTATTAGAACAAGGCTCGGTCAGTGAGACAGCTCGGGGGATCACATAATTTTGTGGGGAGACAAGTACTACTCCTACCCCCGCCACTACGTGTCCCTTGGGGTTTGTCCTTGATGCACCGTCGAAGAAAAGTTGCCACACTTGACTTTCGAACGATGTCTGAGTCAGGTAGACTTCGGCCACTTCGTCTGGGAGATCCTCGTAGAGTTTGACTGCCCTCGGATCTGGGTGTTCAGCTAAGAAGTCCGCCACCGCTTGTCCTTTAATAGCCTTTTGTGGCAGAAAATGCATTTCATATTGTGATAGCAATATGGCCCATTTTGCCAGTCGGCCATTTAGCGATGAAGGTTTAGTCATAAGTAACCTCAGAGGGTTGACTTTTGATATGACGTTTATAGTTTGGCCTACCAGATAGTGTCGCATTTTCTGGATAGCGAACACCAGTGCCAAACATTCCTTCTCGATCGGGTTATACCGATGTTCGGCTCCGATCATTGTTCTACTTAGATAGTAGATTGCTTGCTCATGTCCCTGATCGTCATTCTGAGCTAGTAGAGCTCCCAAAGAATGATCCATCGCTCGGACGTACACCAGAAACGGCTTTCCGGATACTGGAGCTGCAAGGACTGGTGGTTGGGTGAGGTATTGCTTGATTTCCTCGAACGCTTGTTGGCAAGCGTCATCCCAAATGAATGAGACACCCTTCTTCATCAGCTTAGCGAAGGGTTGGCATCTTCCGGAAAGGTTTGAGATGAACCTGCGGATGTACGCCAATCGTCCTTGTAATCCCCTGAGCTCCTTGAGGCTTTTCGGGGGTTGCATCTCCTGGATAGCGCGGATCTTTTCCGGGTCCAAATGGATTCCTGTGGAAGTCACAACAAATCCTAAGAATTTGCCACTGGCTACCCCCAGGAAGGACTTTGTGGGATTCATCTTCAATTGATGAGCCCGCATGATGTCAAAGACCACCTTCAGGTCTGCTACGTGATCGCCTTTAGCGCGGCTTTTTACCGCGATGTCATCAACATAACATTCCACCGTTTTGCGTATTTGCTGATGGAAAATGGCATTCATGGCCTTTTGATATATTGCCCCTGCATTCTTCAGTCCGAAGGGCATGACGGTGTAGCAATACACTCCTAGGGGTGTCCTGAAGGAGGTGTGCTTTTTATCATCAGGATACATTTTGATTTGGTTGTATCCTGAGAATCCGTCCATGAAGGACATTCGTTCGAATCCACAAGTATTGTCAATCATGACATCTGTGATTGGCAATGGGAATTCGTCCTTGGGGCAGGCCTCGTTTAGATCACGGAAGTCGATGCAGATCCTGATCTTCCCGTTCTTCTTGGAAACGGGGACGATGTTGGCCACCCAGTCGGGATGCTGTTCTTCTCTGATGAAGCCAGAATCAATGAGCTTTCTGACTTCTGATTGAATTGCCTCCATTATTTCTGGGCGAAACCGTCGCTGCTGTTGTTTGACAGGTTTACGTCCGGATTGATGTTGAGGCGGTGCATGGCCACTTGAGGATCAAGTCCTGGCATGTCCTCATAATTCCAGGCGAAGACGTCTATATACTCTTGTACAAGAGATATTAGATCCTTCTTCTCTGAAGGTGACAGGCCGTCACTTATGAAGATGGGCTTAGGGTTAGCCTCATCTCCTAGGTTGATCTGAACAACCTTGTCTTCTGTGGGTGGCTCACGCTGTTCAAAGCGGGTATCCCAAAGAGCATTTAAATGTTTGATCCAAGGATCTGTATCAGATTGGATCATTTCTTCATTTCCATCTTCCAGGTGGCTTGTCGAAACCATGTTCACTGAAAGTTCCTTGAAGATGTTGCCGACACTGACATCAGACTCCCAAGATGATGTGTCTGAAGAGTAATCGTTGCTCGACGATTCTTGAGAATCGGAGGCTGATGGGACCGGAGTTGATACATAGCCCAACCCCCTGCGCGTCCGATGATAATAATCGGGGGCCTTCCCTTTCGGCACAAAGGAGCGAAGTAGCGTTCTTCTTCCTTTGCCGAAGTTCAACCCGGGTCTGTTGGTTAGGTCATACCCCATGCATTTCATCATTTTGAGCGTTTTTGGTTCATAATGACTGAGCTAAGGGGATCCTCCTCACTTTCTGATTCTTCGCGGGGCGTTGGTTCAGTCGTCATTCGCCCAAACAGGATTGGTTTTTGGCCTTTTCGTCTTGTCGGAACCATGAATATAGATTCCTGCGCATCACCATTATCCTGGTATGTCCCGAAAGATGATTTTACTGGTACATGCAATGATGTCAAAGCATCCATTGCCGACCAGATGTCATCGTCTACGTCAGTACTAGTATCCGATGGTATTGAATCGGATGCACACACAGAGAAGTACTCAAAGTCTAAATTCTCATTAATATACCAGCCGCCTGCATCGTCGGTGGTATTATCAACATCGAGCTTATTAGTGCTCTTTACAAGTGGTTCCAACTTCCACAGGCCCTCTTCTTGCTCGGTCTCAGTGTCGGCCTCATTACCAGAGTCTGGCACCTCCAGTTGCGGGGTTTCATCCACCGGATCCTGATATAGGAGGGAGTCCGTGAAATAATTTTCGACCCCCTTAAACGGATACCTTTCGGCAACCAACGTTTGCACTTTCCCACTCGCGTCAATGTATTTCATGACTTGGTGAAGAGTGGAGGGAACGATGGAGTTGCGGTGAATCCATGGTCGTCCCAACAGCAGATTGTAGGAAGTGTCGGCATCGATGACGTAGCACGTCACCTCCGACTTGAGGCTCCCAATCTGGCACTTGAGCTTGATTTTCCCCATCGGACGGGTGCCATTGGCATTGAACCCGTAGATGGTCGTCTGTGTAGGGCTCAGACGGTGTGTAGGGATGCCGAGGTGTTGCATGACTCGGCGAGGCATGATGCTCAATGCGGACCCTGGATCTACCTGAATGCGGTTCACCTCAGATGATCCGATATAGCCTGTGAAGTACAGGGGTCGATCATGCTTCCCTTTGACCTGCATATCATCTGCCGTGAAGGTGATGCAGGGGGTATTCTGGGAGGTGTGGAGGCAATCCTCTACATCTTCTTCCTTCGGCACCTGGGTCATGAAGACCTCAGCATTTGCCAGAGCTTCTTGCAGAGCTTCCCTGGTCGACTTTGATAGTCTAAGAAGTTCATACAAGGTAATGCGTGCCGGTATATTGGCCAGCTGAGCCAGGACATCAAAGCGGTAAGGTGCCGAAGACCCTTCCGCGATGCCTCTTTGAAGGGCTCGAGAGAATCGAGTCTCCTTCTGCTTCTCCACAGGTGGCTTCGTGGAGGGCCTAGTTGGCTCTGCAGCCGGTTGTGGAGGGTTTGCCGCCACTTCGTCGTACTGCTTCAAGTAGGGCTGTCCTGAACGAGTCCCCGTCATTGGTTGGTTGGGCTCTGCGGCCAAGACTATGGTTTCCTCTTCTGAATCAGTCAGTGAGGGAACATCATCCTCTGCTTCTCGGGAGGAAGCACATACCACATGGCAGGACGAAGCTTTTGCCTTGCCTTTGGACTTCCTGTTGGTTACAGTAGTCCACTGCTGGTTGTCCACTAGGTCGGGGTGGACCCACATAATTTCCCCTTGAGGCGTAGGGACGGGTACCAAGCCCTTCTCCTGCTGCTGGTGAGGGTCTGTGTTGACCACTCTTAATTCTCCCCTTGGAATAGGAGTTACCCCCGCAGGCGTTGGAGGTTGTCTCCCGAACTGGAGAACCGACGTCACGTTAGCCGTGACCTTCTTCTGCTCTGGTCGGAGCTTTAACACCTCCGCGTCAATCAAAGCCTGAAGGATGTCCTTGAAGATGTAGCAGCTTTTGGTAGGGTGTCCCAACATCCTGTGGTACATGCAGTAGTTGGGATTGTCGGTCTTGCCGACTTCCTCCGGGCGCCTAATTTCAGGGAGCTTCAGTCGATTGCTCTTGTTGAGTAGCTTGAAGAGCGAATCGACATGTTCCTCCTTGAAGGAATACTGCTTGTTGGCGCGGGGTTGGCTTAAAGAGCCACTCGCCTTGCCTGTTTGAGGTTTGGCGGGAGATTTGGTCTCTGTTGCCAAATTATCCTTCCGCTTCATCTGGAGGGAGGTGTCTGGCGCTCGCCTAGTCGACCTTTCCGGCCTAGGCTTGCCTTCTTCTGCCCTGACGCGGGCAACAATCTCCTCAGCCTGTTCACCTTGTTGGACTAATTGTTTCTAGGTGCGGCTTTCAGCAACTCCTATTTGAGCAAGGAGTGAGGTTTGGAGGTTATGGCGGCATGTTTCCACCAGGGTGGCCTGGGTCATACCGCTTGGACACCGGAGTGCCACGTTCCGAAATCTTTCCACGAAAGATTTGACGGACTCTCCCTTTCGCTGTCTCGTAGCCAACAGGGTGGGCATTGTGACCTCAGAGTCATCTTCGAAGAAGCGTGTTAAGAACAGCTTCTCCAAGTCGCCCCAGTTCTTAATAGAACCTTCCGGGAGTTTCATAAACCACTCAAAGGCCAACCCTTTCAGGGTGCCGATGAATAGTCGCGCCAGGATGGCGTCATTATCTACTACATTTCGGTTTGGGATTTGAAGTAGTAGATGTGCTGATTAGGGGACCCCTTCCCATCGAAGGCTTGGAGGGTTGGAGCCTTGAACTTAGGAGGGTACGGGACTAGATCCCACTCAGCTGGATAGGGCCGGACCACTCCAACTTCTTGGAGGTTTTTGCGACTGGCAAGGGCATTGAGGCGTTGCTCCAGTTGACTCATTCTTTTAGTATGAGCCTTTTCTGGGTCGTGCGACGAAAATTTGGACGAATTTGAAGTAGATCGTCGCGCCTCCTCAGAAGGTTCGGAAGATGAGCTTTCTCCCTTTCTCCCTTTGCCCTTTGACCTCCTAGGAGGAGATTTCCTCCTGTCTTCCAGCAGTTATGCAATCGCCTGCTTGAGGGAGTCAATCGACGCCTGTTGAGAAATAATCATGTCCATTTGTGCTTTTTGGACCTGCTCTATACGTCTTGCCGTCTCCTCAGGAGTGCCTGTCATGTAGGCAGAGGTCTCCTTCTCGACGGAAGAGTTCGAAGCCCCTGATTCCACTACGGCGGAGTGGGAATCATTCGCTCTAATGTCGCGGGCCAAGGCATTATAGTCAATTGGGGGAATGGCCCCCGTCCGGGTGCGAGTGTGTCGATACACCCCTTCCGGTTCAGAGTCAGACTCGGACTCGTCTGAGCTGACTGCAAGTTGTTTCCCCTTGCTCCTGCTTGTCATGTTCGCAGTAAGCTCCGGGTATTCAATGTCAGAGAAAACTCTCCTTCTATGGGAGCGCCTTCTTTTGGCTGACGGGGGAATCGAGGTCAGTTGTCCAACTAAGGACTGCTGGTGCACACTCGACCCGCAACGGCACTCCGCAAGCATGGAGATAAGCCGTTGGCAGCAGCAAGATGAAGTGACCTGGTGGGCACTTCTTTTCTTTGTCAGATAATCCCTCAAATCCATGGAAGAGGGATCAAAGAGACTAGCCTCACAACGTCGAAGACGGGAGGCATCCATGTGCTGTGCAGAATGGACGCAGACTTCAGGGACGCGGTTTTCGCGTCGTGACTGTGGAACGCGCGTCTGGCGTCTCTGTTGAGATGAGACGCGAGTATCGCGTTGCTGCCTGGTGCGTCCGGGCTGAGCCGCGTGAGAGAGAGTGGGCTGCAGGGCGCCTCGTCTCTGGGTGCGTGCTTCCTGCATTTGACGAGACGCAAAAGCTTCGCTTTGGCGTTTGGTAAGCTGGTCCTCAGAGGACTCAGCTTGAGGAGTTGCGCGCTTGGGCCGCCAAACGCGGATTTCACATACTGGACGTGACGCGGGCAAGGCGCGAGACTGTACGTCGCGTCCAGCTTCAGTTGGACAACCAACGGTTCCAACTTGCAGTTGACGCGCACGTCTCCTTTGTCGACGCTCAGCATTCCGGTTGCGTCGAGGAGGTGGAGAGAAACCAACAACATCCTGATGTTGAACATCAGGGAGCTTAACCACACGGGTCTCCTGAGAGACGCTGACGCGGGTTTTCTGTGCGCCGGAGTTGGTCGCAACAGCAACTGTGCTTGGGATCGCGCGGGCCTGGGCACAGTAGGCAACAGCAGCGGCGCCCAAGAGAGCTTCAGGTCGGGCTTCGGGGCCATTCCCCGCCGAGACCCTGCGACAGACGCGGGTCTTTGGGCTCTTAGAGCCAGAAGAGAGAAACTCTTCATACTTCGCTTGGTCGAACTCCACAACAAGTGTCTCGACCATTTTCCCCCTACGGAGGAGATCATCCTGCGCCACGGCTTGTTCGTCAGTGACAAACGTAGTCCCCAGCGGAGTCGCCATCTCTTGTTGGACGCGGAAGACCGTGAAAAGCGGGATGGAGCAACTTTTCCTTGAATCAGATGAAAAATTACAACAGGCTAATCTTCCGGTTACAAGGGAGGGAGAATATTGAATCTTGAATTCCCCCTTTGTTTAATGCTGGGTTCTTCGTGTGGCGGTGGAGAGTGAATCTTGTTCTCCGTTGACCAGATGACCGTCAGTACCGTCGAGGGATCTTCTCCTTGGTAGGTAGAAGGAGTAACTCAGCCCCGTCCACCAAAACTCTAAAAGAGAAGGTAGGCGAAGAGCAACTTGTACGCAGCAAGCTGGCTTGAAGAGTCGAGCTCTCTCTCTCTCTGTCGATGATCTCTCCTTTTTTCTTTCTCCGAAAAATCCGCCCCTCTTTAATAGTGACGGGACTATTTATAGGGTTTTTAGGGGGTGATCGTGCCCCCTAAAAGTGCTCCACGATGAGGGCCAACTTCCCCGCTACATGGGCGGTGGATGGCGCCATAATCGGGGTGGTTACAACCAAGGTGGGGGCACCTTGTTGCTGAGACGCGGGCGTTGAGCCAACGCGCCTTGATGCTGAGACGCGGGCGTTGAGGCAACGCGCCTTGATGCGGAGACGCGGGCGTTGAGCCAACGCGCCTTGATGCGGAGACGCGGGCGTTGAGCCAACGCGCCTTGATGCGGAGACGCAGGCGTTGAGCCAACGCGCCTTGATGCTGAGACGCGGGCGTTGAGCCAACGCGCCTTGATGCTGAGACGCGGGCGTTGAGCCAACGCGCCTTGATCTTGAATCTCTGCGTTTTGGTGGCTTGTCTTTGTGATTTTAGACAGCCTACAGTAACAACTACAGTTGCAAGCTTCACAAGACTTGGTTCATCTATTGAAGTATGAAGTATGTTGTCTCCTACATCAGTGCTTGCCATAGGCTCCTCCACTTGAGCCACCCCGGTACTCTCTGCAATTATAACGACCGTGTTAGCAATAACTATGAGAATGGAAGTATATAGAGAATCTTTATTCTCTTACCAAGCTAAGAATCCGAAGATGGTAGATCCTTCGGTATGCTGCTCTGGGATAAGGGTTCTCCGGTCATGGTGGTTGTACCCTCAGTGATTGTGCTAGTAGCAGGAACTTCAAGGTCCCCTGGCTGGACCAGATCCTCAATTATCTCCTCAATATGGGAGGAGGTCACAGTTTCGGCACCAATAGCAACTCATGTAGGTGATAATCAAAAGAAGTGTTACATCAATGGAGTAATGATCAAATGTGATAGAAGAAATACCCTCTGTGGTGGCGATCTCTCCCGATGGTGGAGCCATTGCAGGGACATTCATCTGCGTCTCTTCTTCAGAGATGTGCGAATACTTACTAGTGTCAGGAGGAGCGGGCTGATCACCAAAATCGTATCCGTCTTCTGAGAAGTCAACCTGTTTCTCGAATGACGAAGATGGCACATGAATGAAGGAGGCCTCTGTGGCTGGGGCTTTACCACTGAGAAGTCCAGTGGTAGGACTAGAATCTGCAACCCGAGAAGTTGGCATCAAGATGCTAGGAGAGCCCGACTGTTGCACCTCCACCTTCCTTCTCGAGCCAAGTGGACTTCTAATTGAGTTGAAACTCCTAGTTGAGTTAGGATTTCAACTTCAGCCCCCTTCGTCACTTTTGCTGCCGACGATTCTACAACTATCGCCCCTTCGGCCACCATCGACCAGCTTGCAGGTTCTACTTCCACCAGGATTACGGGGCCCCTGTTGCGCAAACCTCAGGGACGTAGAGCTAGGACTGCCTCTTCTTCTTCTTCTTCTTCATCTTCCTGCTCCTCTATATCAAAGGGGATTATCTCGGGCACCTGTGCTGAAGCTGCAAGCTTAGACTATGCTCTTGTCTTCTTCTAACTAGGCTTAATTTTGGAAGCAGAAGCATGGGGCGCTTAGGCACAGTTTGTCGAATCCTTCTAGTGGACTGTTCCTCAGCAGCTTCTGCTCCGGGATACGACCCTGGAGCTGCCTCTATTCTGCTAGCCTATTTTCTGGCCTCCTTCTCGGCCTCCCTCTCGGCTTCCATGTATTCACTCATCCCCTGCATCCGACTGCCCTTGGAACCCGACTTGGCTTTGTATGAAAAGTTGATACTCTTAATATAAGAAGAATTCATTCCAAAGTAGGTTACCCTGCTGGCAATAGAGTACCATGTGTTGAAGCGGAGACTCATATAACATTTGGGCACCTTATGAGAGAGATTGAAGACGTCCCCTATCCCCCAGCTACACTGTAGTAC
Source organism: Agave tequilana (assembly GCA_038442645.1). Taxonomy (NCBI): domain Eukaryota; kingdom Viridiplantae; phylum Streptophyta; class Magnoliopsida; order Asparagales; family Asparagaceae; genus Agave; species Agave tequilana. Next base: position 113,280 of record JAVJIF010032393.1, on the reverse strand, counting down.
CATGCTCGGGCGCCTTCAAATAGACTGCCGCTGAAGCGAAGGCCAGTGTTGGGGTTGCTGACATATAGCTGATCATAACCGAACTCCCTGGCAAAATGGCTAGGCATGTAAGGCTCGATCGTGCAGGAGTCACCTTGCTGGAAGATCAAGTATCTGGGCCGAATATTAATGAGCCACCAGAAAACTATGGAAGGTAGCCGTGTAAACTTGTCTGGGCCTGCAAGGTCAGCAAACTTGACCCATATGACCCATCAGGGATCTCGGGGAAGCATTGGTCGAGTTGATAGCTTGAGCTGCTCAGAATAGCTTTTTGAATGTAGAACATGTAATACTGCGATCAGTACGAGCCTTCCAATCGCTGCACGAAAGGGACGAAGTCCTCTGAGGAAGATACTACTGTCATCAGCGACGAGCAGTGCATAACATACCAGGCCATCAGGTATGTGTAGGGAGTTTGACCCGAGGGCTGGCAGTCTTCACTTTTGGTCTCCCTTCTGAGTCCATGATCGGCCTGCTTGGGAGTCTACGACGGCCTCCACTCAATACAGGCTTTTACCTAACGCCCGTTAGCCGCTCTAGATACCAGTTGTCATCGTCGGAAGGAGAGAAATAAACTTCCTGTGCGCCAACAGAACCGTCAGGTACACCACATCGGCGATGATCACCTCGTGTGGTAGCATCTGAACCATGATCATTTCTGCCACAGTATGAGGAAGCCCATCAACATAGCCGGTCAGATATATCTTGTCTTGATGATGGAAACTTTCAAAGATCAAGTCTGGTTTGAAAGTATCCTCATTGGACTCCGTGGTGTATGAGCTGGTGGAAGCACTGATTCTTTCTGCAAATTCTTCCTCAGTGCTAGGAGCCAGATGAGTCACAGAGACATAGTTATCATTTATGTCGTTGAAGAGATAGCTCACCCAGAACATCTGCTTAACACCGTTCCTCTAAACCAGTTGTCTGTCCGCAGATGTGAAAGTGGCATAACACTTCCTAATTGGTCTCGTATATCTGAGGGTCATCATTCTTCAGTAAGTGTAACTTCTCAGTGGTCGGGACATACTCTTCATAGGGGTATCTCCAATTACCAGCCCTGAGACTTCATACAACTCATAGAGAGCAAACCCCATCTCTCCAACAGGGCTGAAGAATGTACATACCCATGGGTTGTAACGCTCCAAGACACCATAAAAGTGGTGAGAGCTCTGCGGGATGCCATATTGAACGGCCTTGACAGTCTGATATAGTCCCACCTGCTTCAACAATTCCTCGAACTTTGCGAGACCAAAGCCCACCATTTTGCCCCACCACGGCTTATTTAAGAAATGAACCCACCCGAGTGGACAAAAATTGGTGAGAAAGTCACCCCTCGCCTTTAAAAACTGGTTGATAAAGGTGGCAGCTAACTAAGGAGTACCCATTGGGTACTCAGCCCTGACAAGTCAAGGTTGCAACCCAAGCACGTCTCTCTGGTGACCGGCTGAGTAAGCCTCATTCACGCCCAATTTGCCTAGGGAGACACTAGAAATAGACTTGGAGAGATCCCACTCCATTGTACAGCGTATCAACATTGCTGCAGATACGCCAAGAGATGGGGGTACATCCTTCCATGTTGGGAAGAAAGAACTTCCTGTTCTGATTTAGCGGACCTATTTGTAGTCCCCGTCATACAAGATCCTACCATTCTCAACAATGGCGTCGCCGAAAAAAGTCAGATTTCTTCAGTGCGACGTGGGAGTCAAACTCGAATTGGCCATCCATCATGATCTCCTGGAGCGTCAGCATGTTAGGATTGCTGAGTCTGTCCTGATGCTCCCTTGAATTCAGGGTAAATGCTGGAGCCGTGCTCTGGAGCATGAACATGAGGTTGAGATCAGTCCCACCTACATGTCCAAAATGACACTTCTTGGACAGAGGGTTTGAAGAGTATCACATTACAAAAAGGACAACACAACAGTTAGTGACTATAAAAAACCTAAAAATTGTTAAGTATTAAAGCTCAGACGTGAGGTTCACATTAGACCCGCGTCTAATGACTGTGATGCGAAGCTTAGTGAGATCTGCGTCAAACCTCAGAGATGCGAGGTTCACATGAAGTCCGTGTCTGAATTTCACCACTTGAAAATTTTTCTAAGTGTTAAAATTAAATGTAAGGCTCAGTGAAAAGCGTTCAACAGACAGACATAAACTCAGGCTGACAAAGCGAAGAAGCGAAGGTCATCAGACCCGCATCTTGCCATCAGCACAAGAATTGCATCCCTAAATCAAACGCGGGCATCAACCTCGCGCTAGCAGTTCAACTTCAAATGAAGCTCTCTGAGTTCTTTGATGGCAAAAGCCAGTCCTTATTACATGAAATAGGGGCCTCCTGCGTGGAGAAACTTCCCATTTGAACCTCTAGAGTAATAGCGCTCAAGGAAGAAGTTACACGCTTGGTCTTTGGGGCCATTTTAATGGCAAATTCTTTGGAGAAGATGAAGATAAGGAAGAAAAAGCCTTTAGCTTTTTTTTAAGTTCTTAAACTCTGGATGCCGAGTTCAACAAGGAAGAAGAGTCAAATGATGACTCTTAAAAGGACGCGCTGCATCTTTTATAAGAAGACGCATTGGCTAAGATATGCAGTGCATATCTCGAGGCCAATCTAGGCCGGACGCGTGTCAACACACTCAAACGCGAGGCTCACGTTCCATAAAAGTTGCGTCTCCAAACAAGAAGAACACCACGCTCGGAACGTTCGACAGATGCGTCTCTGTTCCAAGTAAGAACCGCGTCTCTAATTTGAATCAAGTTTGCGTTTGTAACGCTCAGAGCCGCGTTTCTACATCAAGTGAAAGAGTTGCGTCTCTCCAGCAAAGTGAAGTCCATGTCTCCACTCTAACAGAGTCGCATCTTTTCAACAAAGTGAGAGTCACTTCACTTCGATATTCGCATTTCTCAATGAATGAGAATCACGTTTCTACTTCAGATAAGTTCCGCGTCACCAAGGCAACATGACCTTTACATCTACAAGACTTGTGTTCAGTCTCTTCTTGTGCAATCAGCTCAACAGTACACCAACAAACAGCTCAGAGCACCAATGACGTCTGAACAGCGCATCTAGACACTCAAGACGATCATCTCTGGTGGCTTTTACAGAGATTAACAGTACATTCACAAAGCCCGAGATCCAGACAAGATCAAGCTCAAGGTATCTTAGAAGATTGCCAGTCCAGTCTTGAGAGCTTGCTGCCAAAAGAAAAGTCCAAAGTGTTTCGAAACCTATCCCAGTCAACCTCAGTGTTTCAAAAACTTTGGAGGGAGTTCTGTAGTCTGTCTAAAAATCACTGAGGACAAGTCGTCAAATGCAAAATCTATACTTCAGACGCAAGGCTGATCAAAGCCATTGGCGCAGTGCCAAAACGCGAGGTTCGAGGCCCGCATCTCAGCACAACTCCAGTGCTAAAACGCGAGGCTCGAGGCCCGCGTCTCAGCACCACTCCAGTGCCAAATGCGAGGCTCGAAGCCCGTATCTCAACACCACTCTAGTGCCAAAATGTGAGGTTCGAAGCTCGCATCTTAACACCATAGCAATGCCAAAATGCAAGGCTCAAAAGCCCATGTCTCAACATCACTACAGTACCAAAGCGCAGGGCTCGAAGCCTGGATCTCAACACTATAGCAGTGCCTAAACGGGAGCTCGAGGCTCGCGTCCAGCATCATCTCAATGGGTAAACGCAGAGTTGAAGCCCCCATTTTAACTGCAAATGAGCCCTGCAGTTATAACTGCCCTCATTACTGAGTCAATTACTACTCACATAATGAGGAGAGTTAATCCTCATTATGGAGAGTTTTTAGGGGACAGTTTTACCATTAGAACCCCCTATAAGTAGCTAAAGCTGGTATTGAAAAGGGGTTGGATTTTCAGCTAAGAAGTATTGGTATATTCTGATTGCAAAGAATTTAAATCTTCTACATAAACCTGCTTGTTCAAGTTTTGCCCAAATCTCTTTGAGATTTCATTTGATAGAAGCTGTGCTACTCCATCAGTGATCCAATGAAGAAAGTTCTGAAGAAGCTTGACAATCACCCGGTCAACAGAAACAAGATTCACTTTCCACCGCTATGCAAAGAACTCAGAATTAAATAAAGAGGAAATTTGAGCCTGGATATCTCCTCCCTCTTGTAATTGAAACTTTTAGAATTGTTGTAATCTTTCATTGGTTCAAAAAAATTTTACAATACATATTCTTAATTTTTCTACATCATACAGTGACGCCTCGATCCATGAGCTCCCCCTCCTTAGGGCCGAAATCGAGTGGAAGAAAATCTGGAACTCTGCTGGCCATGTCAGAGCCAGCTAAGATCTCTTCCGAGCTCGACGAAGCCTCCTCTGCGTGAACCAAAGCTGAGGTCCCCTCTTCTTCCCTCTTCCTCTCTCTTCCAAGAAAACAAACAAGCCCAAAAACCCGTTATATACTAGGGTGACGTGGCAGATACTGAGAAACTGCGAAGACTAGAGAAAGCTACAAGTAGTGTTTGCACAGATCTGAATGAATGAAAAAACCGTGAAGTGAAACCAAGATTAGGTTTGAGGTTTTAGTTTTATGTTCATGCGCTGATATGCACAATCTATCTTTATTGTTCTCCTTCAAGCAAAATGTGAAATCTGATCATCCTGTTTCATTAAAAAGTCAATAATAGCACTGCTCCCTGTCACTAATCCCATTTGTTGTGGGGAAGTTTGTTTTCTCCCTGGTTTGTACTTTTAATTTTGCCTTTGAAGGGGTTTTTTATGGCTGTCGTGATGTATTTTGGATAATGATGTTGCATTTTGGAAAGGGTGAGATGTGAACTCTATTTGTGGGCCTTCGTACCTTGTCATTGTATCTTGGTTTCATTATCATTTCCTTAATGGAATAGGTGAGTATCCTCCACTTCTTCTCAAAACTAAAAAAATTTGTCACTAACAGAACTATCAAAGCACATAAACACATAATTTAACTTCTATGTCTATTATAAATATGATTATTGACATGAAATTATGATGAATACCTTCTGCACAGAAAGAAATCTCTTTATCTAAAGTTATTCCTACTATGACTAGTAAAAATTTACACCACCATAATGAAGATGGATGTGATGTAAGAAAGTAGGGCAACAAATAACAGGATTTTCAAATTAACTTCTCGTTGGATTTCTGAAGGGACAAGGATTTCTAAACGTTTTTTTAACTTAGAAAACGTAAAGGAATTCTTTAAGTTTATTTTTATTTTATTCTCTTAGGATTAGAATAAGTTTTTCTAAAAGGATTAGGACTCTTTTAATTCTTTTTATTTTCTTTTAGAAATAAGTTATAGTTTTCAAATAGAAGTATTCTTTTTGTAAGCCTAAAAAAGGCCATTGTATTTTTTGTTTTAGATTCAACAATTATTCAACTTTGATGAATAAACTTTGAGTTTATCTCCTCAATTTCTCATGGATTCGAATTGTGTATCTTTGCTCACGGATTCGAATAAATTGATCGTAGATTTGAGCATTGTGCTCATGGATTCGAGCACGTTCCTACCTGAAGGTTCCCTACAGAGTTCATTGGGGCTAGAATGGGATCTAGTCGGTGTCGTTCACTTCCTTGGTCTGCGTCAATTTGTATCAGAGTTTCGGCAAACTTTTCGATGATGGTAGGAGATGGCGATGAATCGCGAAGCCTTTTCGCATGGGTGAAGGGAGGCTCAGCGCTCTTGAATCAACCATAGACAATATGGTCTAAAAATCAAGAAGTTGTCCTTCAAGATTGACGTTCGAGGTCTAGCCGATAGTATTACCAAAGCGAGACATGATTATCAATCAAATCAACCACCACTGATGTGTGAACTGGCAAGTATACCAATCGTTTCAAGTTATAAAGTGATGAGAGTGTCGAACCCATATTAACTACCAATATTAATTGTTTCTATTCTTATTTGAAAATTTAGAAAATAAGAGAAACTGAGTAAAAGATTGTTTTTTCTTAAATGAGATGAATACTAGGGCTTTAGGACTTTGGCATATCTATGCTGGACTTGTTTTTGTTAATTGTAATAGAAATTTTATTTAAATATTGTTAATAATCGAAGAATCCTTTACTATTAGCAATCTTCGTCGAGCATCGCTAAATCTAACCCTAGAATAGAACTCACATTCTGTAGATCTGGTGAATTTACTAGCCTACAGCAGTATTAAGAGCTATGATTCTTCTATGAAAGATTACACAATCTATACTTCTCCTGTCGGTCTTATCCTGTACGTAGTGATTTCTATTTTTAAATGTTTTGTTAGATTATCTCCTGTCTGTCTCAAACCTAACCATCTTTATAATTGTGGCCACCATTAATAGTAATTAAAACAAGAATAAAAATTTAGCAATAATTTAAATAAGACAACTAGATACAAATAATTCATAACAATAAATTATAGATAGTCAAGCCTAAGCCCTAGCTAAGAATAATCAGTTCATAATTAAAAAATGACAAAACATGACTTTAAAAGAGAATAACATTGAAATAAATTTAACTATAGAAAAGAAAAAGGAAAATTCAATTGAAACTTCTTCTTCCTCCGATTTCCTCCTCCAAGACGCAGCAATTTGTAGAAAAATTAAAGCTTTATTGAAGAATAAGTCTCCTAATTTGGATCTCCCAAAATTACATATTAAAATTACATATTCAATACAAGAGTATTCTGGTCTTTATATAGGCCTCAAAAAGCCTAGTCGGCTGAATGAGAATTCCAAAATTAGAGAAGTAATCCTAGACAAATTTTAGAAAAATTACGTCAGCTACCGCTCAACATAACAGCGAATTCGCTGTATAATACGATAGTTTCAATGTCGAATGCAACACAGAAGTGAATTGAACTCAGAGAACAGCTGGCGTAACTACATCACCTCCTTTAACTAGTCAATGACGAATTCACCGAAAATATGACGGATCGCCGTACTCCCTTTTATTTGTCATCTAGAATTTTTCTGCCTTTCTTTTCTTCATATGCTGATTTTTCTATGCTCTCTGGCTTCATCTAAATCTTCTCAGAATTCTTCCTCTGAAACTCTTATTTTTATCATTTTTTTTTCACTATTTTATCCAAAACTGCTTTTTGACTATAAATCTGCAAAATTTAACAAACAAAACTTCTAATGTGGCAATTAAGTGGCAAAATTAGGTTGAAAAGGATATAAAATATGCATACAATATGACATTTATCACACTCCCATACCTAAGTTTTTCTAATCCTCAAGCAAAGTCTAAGCTAAAAAGAAAATTAAAACTCCTAAAAACAAAAGAAAAAAAATACCCTAACTCACTTTCGTTGGAATCACGATTGCAATTATCATGTGCAATAAGCCATTAAACCCCCGGGTTGTCCTGATGGACGAGTGTTGTCTAATGAGGATTTGTAGTGAGTATACCCACAAAATTCGGTTAGAGAAATAAAAGATAAGAAAAGATTAAGATAAAAAAAAGATAATTGAAGAAAAATAAAAGATTTTTTCTATCTCACAGCAAGTGTCACTAGTAATTAAATTCATAAGTTTTTAACAAATTTGAGCATAATCATGTTCAATCACAAAATAAAGAAATCTAATCATATTTCTTTAGAGATTTAAATTCAATTTTCATACCAATCGCTCCGAAGTCTTCCAATTCTATGCATCTTTATGTAAGTGTAAAATAGTCTTAGCTTGAGAATATTTGAGTCAAACTTTACCATTTTAAATATATATATATATAAATTTTTTTAAGAAGTTCGAAATATTACCACTTTGTTGCCCTTAAGAAATTTTTTAATATATAAAACTTACCTAATAATCTTTCATATAAATATTAAGGCTTCTTGAGGCCCTAATACCTAACTAACTGATTATTAGACTTGCTAATACATATATATTTTTCTCTTTTTCAAACTTATCTAATTATCTTTTGTGTAAATACCAAAGCTTGCTTAGACCAAAGTACCTAGCTAATCAATAATTAGATTAGTTTTTTAATTATATATATATATAAATATTATATATATATATATACACTAAATATTCAAAATAGGATAACTATCATCATCATCATCCCAAATAAAAAACTTTTGTGTATAGTGTGTAAAAGATGCATATTCATGTCAACAAATTTTATATGGTGTTTATTTTTCAAATTTTTATCTCTAAGTCAAAAATCATAAATTTTTCAAATTGATCTTGCCATCAAAATTTCAAACTTTATTGGATTCTTAATTCTTAAAAACTAGTGAAACTTTTTGCAAAATAAAATAAAAAAATTTAGAAAAGAAAGAAAATAAAAGAAAATGAGAGAATAAAAAGAAAAATGAAATTCTAAACCTAAATACTCAAGATCTTCGCTGTCTCTTACTCGATCCCGCACCCTCCGATCTTGTCCTCCTAATGTATGGTGGTGAGGATTTCTTCTTCTTCTTGTAACCCTTAACTGAAATCACCTAGAGGGGGGGGGTGAATAGGTGATAATGCTAATCAATGCACAAATTTAAAATGAGATGATGCAACGATCACTCAAAGAAAGATTAGAAGCCGAATACCCCGTGAAGGGCTCTGAACTCCATCCTCGTGATTCCTTTAAATAAGAGTTTGAGGTGCGCAATGCAATCTTATTGTGAGAGTATTGATCGATAATATAAGAATGAATGGAAAGCAAGTAAATAAAACAAATAAACCAATCACAAACACAGAGATTTGTTTCGAGGTTCGAGCACCAAGCTCTACGTCCCCACCTTCACCCAGAAGGATTTTCAATCCACTAGAACTTCCACAAAGGATTACAACCACTAGGGAGTACCCAACTCCTTAATCACACTCCTCTACTCCAGAGGTAGTGGAGCCACAAATACAATAATCACTTGGTGATCAAAAGACCACAAACTCTCTTTTGAAAAACTTTTCTTTACAAAACCCTAGAGAATAATTTATAAGATTGAAGCTCAAGATTTTGTAAGTGATAAAAAAACAGAAGAGAGATTTTAAAAATCAAAAACTTTCAGAAAACTTTTGAAAATAATAGCCAAAAACTTAAACAAAAGCTCTTTCTCAAGAAAACTCAAAACTTTTGATTTTTGAATTTGTTGTTGTGAAAACCTCTACCCTAATGACCCATTTATATAGGATTTAGGAAGAGTAAACATAGAAAACTTTTACCTAAATAGAAGAGGAAGAAATTGACTCTCTAATACAGCTAACCATATTTTTTTAAACTTAAACACGTTTTAAAAACATGTTAAAAATCAGCCTCCAGAAAATTAGCCATTACTGCAAATCTGGCAAGTTGGTCAACTTTGAGCATATGTTTTAGACTGTAAATGTCCGAATTCAGAATTAGGTATATAGGAATAATTTGTAGATCTTTAAGTCTTCTTTTTAATGCAACTGAAATCAACTCAATATCATTTTGTATTAGAAAGTTATCAAAAAAAACACTGACGGTGTCAAATCAGAAACTGTAAGCTGTTTTCAGAGCAAGAACAAAGTTCAACCAAATATTTGACATCTTTAAAATTTGAATCTGAAAATTATTATTGAATAAGAAATTTAGATCTGAAAGTTAGCTTTGAAATTCAAGTTAAATCATGTTATTTAAATATAAGAATAAAAAGTTATAATAGCAAACATAAAAGGGTGTCAAGCAGATCAGCAAAACTAAAACTGGTTCAAATCTAAAACTCGATATTTGTACTTGAAATTCAAAATCGGTTAAACCAAAAACCAAACGTATTGAATTTGTGTGTGTATTTGAGCTTCAAACATATATACTATTCTTTAACAAAACAAACTATATGAGTCTACAAGTAGGAGTCTCTGATAGTTGATGTTGAGCAACGTTTGAGGTAGACCCTAATATCCCATACTTGAGAACTCTTGAGCCATCAATACCTGTATCAACCTGAAATTCATTCTTTAACTTCTATTAGTACCAAATAGCTTTTATATGGTTTGTTATCATCAAAACACATAACCCGGGGATTGTAACCTTTGGGCCAACAATCTCCCCTTTTTAATGATGACAAAACATAAAAGCTATAAAACAAAATATAAGAGGGAGGTAAAAACTCCCCTCAAATGATGTTCTATTTTATCATGTAAAACATGAAAACATATACATATATGAACATGTACAAAACATAAAACCTACATATATGAGATAAACATGTACAAAACATGAAAACATATACATATATGAACATGTATAAAACATGAAACCTACATATATAAGATAAACATGTACAAAATATGAACATGTACAAAACATGAAATCAAAACATGAAACTACCAATACTTCTCCCCCTTTTTGTCATACATCAAAAAGAGTTAGGAAACAATCAATAAACAATACATGCATAAATAAGATATAAACATGCATATATGCATATATAAACTCAATTATCTCTTTTCCTTTTTGTCAATTCATCAACAAAGGGCTAAGGAAAAAACAATCAATTGTCATATCATCAAATCTTAAAGATCAAAACTTAAGTTTTTTTTTTATACCAATTTAAAATTTTTGATAAACATATTGATACCAATTGAAAAATATTGATATCAATTAAAGGTAAAACCAATTTTTAGATAAACACTAAAATCATTTTGCAATAAGGATACCAAATGGAGAATAATACCAATTTAAGATCATTGATACTAATATTGAAAATGTTAGCATATATCAAGCCAAAGTATTTTACTTCATAAATGGTGGGAGTAAGATACCAATTTAAAATGAAAACTGATATAAATTAAAATTTACAACCAATACCAATTTTACATAAAATCAATTTAAAAACAAGAATTTTCTCCCCCTTTATGAAATACTAAAAGAAACAATGCATAAGCTTGTAATAGGTACTAATTAAAAATAATTGACATGATGAACTAAATCAAGCTTAGCAAATATTATTTGTGCTTTTACAAAAAAAAAATTGTAAAGACATGTGAAACAAGAACAATCAAATCATATATATGTATGTATGGATATACCAATTGAAATATGAGTCATATATAGAAAATACATATGAGTATACAAATATATGAAATATCAATTTGATACTAATAGAAATATTATGACGATCAAATGTATAACTCAAACCTACCACTCTTATCATGACAAGTTTAAAAGATATTCAAGAAGGGTATGCAAGACATGGTCGCCCATCCAACCGCCCTTAGAAGGTAGAGGTTTTCAAAAATCATGATTTGAAAGTAAATAGGCATAGTTTGAAAACTCGACCATTTAAAGAATAGAAACTAGTTTTAAAGATATTTTTAAAAACTACTAAGAAATCCTTCAAAATATGAAACCAAATCATACATCCCATGAAAACATAAAAATCACATAATAATTGACATTCAAAGTCTATAAAACACATATATGCTCATGAATATAAAGTCATGAGTAAACACCAATATAGAGTGTAAGAATCATGTAATCAACAAAATTATGAAAATAAGGCATTTAAGCTCAAATCAAATTCCTTTACAAACATGAAAAGCATAAAAGTTTAATTTTCATCAAAACAAAACAAACCTCAAGACATATGTATGTTTTGTATAAACTAGAGTATACATACTTATCCAAGCATAAACGAGTCCACAACAGTACATTGCATGAAGACAAGTGGCTTAAGGATGTACATGTATATCTATAATTTTAAACAAAATTAACATATACATGAAACTAAATACATTTACATGAAAAACATGTACAAAATGGGGAATACAAGTTGAAATGCACTAATCATCAAAACTAGGCTATACTAATACATCTAATGGGTACAAATGAGCATTTAAGCACAAACATATAAGAATCAATTGTGGCTCATTAGTTGTACAAGTATATACACAAGTTTTAATGAAGGTTACATTTAAACATTTAATCAAAACATGAATCATAAAACAAAATATAAATCAATATGATCATTAGGCTAAATGTACAAGTCTTAGAGTAAGGATATACATAATAGTTAAAATAAAGTGAGAACACAAAATATGAATCCATAAACATGGTGTATCTCAATTACTATACGTGTATGTCACAAGTCTAATTAACATGGCATTTAACATAATAATCATTAAAATATGACATGCTAAAAATTACTAATATGAAAGCATGTAAACTAAATGAGGAGTTAGAGATCGTTACCAAAACCAAGAGGGCATATCTCTATATCTCCAAACCATGGTGGTCCTCCCACCAAACTCCCCTTGAAAGTGATGCATCCAAAAGTGTCACCGTTTAACTCGGAACGCATTCACCTCAAGGCACCAACAACTCTCACATCATGTGAGAGCCCACACCTATATTAAATAGACTAGGAGTGGATTTTGGTACCCATATTTTCTTGGGTCCTAATACGTTAGTGTTTTGAACCCAAACATGATTATTCATACTATTTATATGATCATAACAAAATTTGGCTAAATGACCATTCCGGCTACAATAAGTACATTTATAAATTCTTCCATATTTAAAAGCATAATGAGCATGTGATTTATGAGCATGTGATTTGTGAGCATGGGGTGTTTTAGCATGATTGACATGTGATGTGTTGGCATGATGAACATGTAGAGTTTTGGCATGAGATGTTTTATCATTTTTAGCATGAGGAGTATGCAAATGCTTCTTTGAAAATATTTCTTCTAATTTAGTATTGTTAAAAGCACATTCTTTTAAAACATTTCCCAAATCATTTATTCTAGTTTTTAACATAGAAAACTCATTTTCATCAATTTTAGGATATTTAGCTTTGCAAGCAACTCTATAGGCATCAAAATCTCTTTGTGTTGAAATAAGAATAGAAGATAACTCATCCTTTTCTTTTGAAGAAATAGCAATTTGATTTTTAAGTATTTCATTTTCCTTTTTCAATTTTGAACAATCTTCCATTTTAGCATCAAAACTTTCTGAAAGTTCAATGAAAGCTTGTAATAACAATTCTTTACTTATTTCACTTTCATCATCAAGTGGTTGGGTAGTTACCTTAGGTGTGTTTACCGTGAAACACACATTTGCCGTGTCGACTTCATCTTCGGATTCACTTTCCGAGTCCCAAGTGACTTTGTACACCTTCTTTTCAACCGGCTTCTTTTGCTTCAAGGAGGAAGATATCTTTTTCTTGAAATCTGGACAATCGGCCATGATGTGTCCGGGTTTCCGACAGTTGTAGCATATGATCTTTTTCTCTTCCTTCCCTTCCCATCGTCTTCTATAGTTGAGCTTATTCTTGCGGTACATTCTCTTTACATTTCTCACAAGAAGAGATAGCTCTTCATCATCTTCTTCATCTTCTTCATCATCGTAGTTGGTGGAAGAAGACTTGAAAGCTATAGACTTTTTCTTTTGAGGTACCACTTCTTCTTTAGCCTTTTTCTCCATCTCATGAGTCTTAAGATTTCCAATAAGACTTATGAGCTCCATCTCGTCTTTGTAATTCAATTCCTTCAAGGTGGTAGCTTTGATTTCCCATGATGAAGGGAGAGCACGAATCACCTTACGCACCTTTTGGTCGTTGCTTATTTCATCACCTAGAGAAGTAAGAGCATTTGTGATCTTAGTAAACTTAGTAATCATATCATCAATAGATCATTTTCTTGCATTTTAAAACTTTCATATTGGGAACGCAAGAGATCTATTTTAGCTCTCTTGACTTGTGATGTTCCCTCATGAGTGACCAATAAGTGTTGCCAAATCTCATAGGCGGATTTGCAATGGATAACCCGTGTTAAGTCATCATCATTCAAAGCTAAAAGTAGGGCATTTTGAGCCTTCGAATTAACATCAAATTCCTTGGAGGTAAGTTCGGACCAAGTGTCCTCCTCACCTTCGAGTTTACTAAATGGTTTGGTCAAAGACTTAGCAACTAGGCTACCTAGAGATTGGAGAAAAATGTTCATCCTAACTTTCCATATGGGAAAGTTGAGTCATTCAAATTTGGAAGGGGTCTTAATGTTATCGGCCATCTTTACTAGTGTATGAATGAAGATATGAAAATAGTAATTAGCAAATTATAGGATCTCTCTAAGGATGTGAAGCCAAAAACTAGAGTCCTACCTCTGATACCAATTGAAATCACCTAGAGTGAGAGTGAATAGGTGATAATGCTAATCAATGCACAAATTTAAAATGAGATGATGCAACGATCACTCAAAGCAAGATTAGAAGTCGAATACCCCGTGAAGGGCTCTGAACTCCTTCCTCGTGATTCCTCTAAATAAGAGTTTGAGGTGCGCAATGCAATCTTATTGTGAGAGTATTGATCGACAATATAAGAATGAATGAAAAGCAAGTAAATAAAACAAGTAAACCAATCGCAAACACAGAGATTTGTTTCGAGGTTCGAGCACCCAGCTCTACGTCCCCGCCTTCGCCCAGAAGGATTTCCGATCCACTAGAACTTCCACAAAGGATTACAACCAGTAGGGAATACCCAACTCCTCAATCACACTCCTCTAATCCAGAGGTAGTGGAGCCACAAATACAATAATCACTTGGTGATCAAAAGATCACAAACTCTCTTTTGAAAAACTTTTCTTTACAAAACCCTAGAGAATAATATATAAGATTGAAGCTCAAGGTTTTGTAAGTGATATAAAAACAGAAGAGAGATTTTAAGAACCAAAAACTTTCAGAAAGCTTTTGAAAATAATAGCCCAAAACTTAAACAAAAGCTCTTTCTCAAGAAAACTCAACTTTTTATTTTTGAATTTGTTGTTGTGAAAACCTCTACCCTAATGACCCCTTTATGTAGAATTTAGGAAGAGTAAACATAGAAAACTTTTACCTAAATAAAAGAGGAAGAAATTGACCCTCTAATACAGCTAACCATATTTTTTTTAAACTTAAACACGTTTTAAAAACATGTTAAAAATCAGCCTCCAGAAAATTAGCCATTACTGCAAATCTGACAGATTGGTCAACTTTGAGCATAATATTTAGGCTGCAAACGTCTGAATTCAGAATTAGGTATATAGGTATAATTTGTAGATCTTTACGTCTTCTTTTTAATGAAACTAAAATCAACTTAATATCATATTTTATTAGAAAGATATCAATAAAACACTGACATGTGTCAAATCAGAAACTGTAAGCTATTTTCAGAATAAGAACAGAGTTCCACCAAATATTTGACATCTTTAAAATTTGAATTTGAAAATTATTATTGAATAAGAAATTTAGATCTGAAAGTTAGATTTGAAATTCAAGTTAAATCATGTTATTTAAATATAAGAATAAAAAGTTATGATAACAAATATAAAAGGGTGTCAAGCAGATCAGTAGAACTAAAACTAGTTCAAATCTAAAACCCGATATATGTACTTGAAATTCAAAATTGGTTAAACCAAAAATCAAACGTATTGAATTTGTGTGTGTGTATTTGATCTTCAAACGTATATACTATTCTTTAACAAAATAAACTATATGAGTCTACAAGCAGGAGTCTCTGATAGTTGATATTGAGCAACGTTTGAGGTAGACCCTAATATCTCATGCTTGAGAACTCTTGAGCCATCAATACCTGTACCAACCTGAAATTTATTCTTTAACTTCTATTAGTACCAAATAGCTTTTATATGGTTTGTTATCATCAAAACATATAACCCGGGGATTGTAACCTTTGGGCCAACATCAACAAGCTTAAAGGTTCTCTTCAAACCTTTTCAAATTTTGAACATGAATTTCCTATTATCTTTGGGTGGCTCTTTCTCAAAGAAATGCTCATTATCCTCATCTTCTTTGGAAGACTCCTATTGAATAACATTAATGTTGGCATGAGCTGTTTCTTCCATCCAATCAATTTATATAGATGCAAAATATGGTGCAGTTTTATTTTTCAAAGCAATCATGATTCTTTCATTGTACACATCAATATATTCATCATCATGCATCCAACTTCTACAAATTTGAGTGATAAGAATAGGCAAAGAAAATGTGATCTTGTGTTTCTTTGATTGCCTATCTGTAATGTTGCATATGGTGGAAAATAATTAGAAACAAATGCAGAATTGTTAATTCTTTGTCATTAAAAAATAAACAATATGAAACATTTGATTATAAAATATGATCATGTGTATGACACCAAATACATTGGTACTCAACAATTTACATGTAGCATGCATGTTTCGATAAAGAGTTTTTGCATCTATTCCCCATGTGTAGCCATTATACAATTTTCACCCATTAAGATCATGTATTCTTCTACCCGCATAAGAACTTGATCCAAATCTAGAGTAAGAGGAATTCCAGTCAAATCGGATATCATTTGCAAAGTCAAAACTTTCCTCTCTCCTCTTTAATTTATGTGAATCCTATGCGCATGATCATCAATATCATTGTTGGTGAAACTATCATAGGATTCTACTACACGGTTAGGGATGTAGTCAGTGGTACCCTAATGAATCAAGTAATCTCAATTCCTACGCATGATTTCATCTAAGAAAAATGTACCAAATGCTTGAAAGATTGTGAAGAAATTCTTCTCAGAACCAAACTTTGTCATGATGCAGAAGAAGGAAAAAACAACAACAAGGAGATGAAAAATCTTACAGGCTTGTGAAACTACGACTTCAGAAGACGGAATCAGATGGCGGATTAGCTGTCAGAATTGCAGTTTCGCTATTGGATTTTGCCTTCTGTTGTCGATCTTGGCTACAGACTGCTTCTTCTCCACTCCTTGCTCCTCTGGAACATCTGGTCTCCAAGAAAAAAAAGAAGGTTAAGGTTAGATTTTATAGACTCTAGGGAAAGGAATCCTATATCTATTTAAGTTTCCAAACGATCAATCAATCCAAATTAAAAATTGGAATTTCAAATCCAATCAATCTTTGGAAAGAGATAAAATTTTTCTAAAAATAATGTCTAATAAAAAGGAAACCTAAAGAAAAGAAAACAAGAAAACTCTAAATTTACCCTAAAAGTTAGTCAAAAAATTCAAATTAAAAAGAAAGAAAGAAAGAACTTTTTCAGTATTAACCCCATGCCTAAACTAAAGCATGTCCTCATGCTAAAAAATAATCAGATTAACTCCCCACAATGTTTTAAAAAATATGGCCAAAAGCATAAAAACTCTTTTTCCAACCAAATATACCCTAGTCTGCCACGTGGACTTTAACATTCAAAAACAAATATGTCTAAAAACTGATGAAATTATTATAATCACTGTGCAAATTTTGATATCAACTAATCTATATTGGATGGTAGATTAACCATATGGACATCCTATTCACTGTCAATTTATGCTTAGATATTTTCTGTTTTGGCTATCAGCTCTGGTATTTTTCTCTGGTTCATTATTTATATTTGCAGTTGGAAACAATACAGTCTATTAATCTTGAGGAATATATATAACAGAAAATAAAAAAAACTAGGTTAAAAAGTTAGGTTAAAAAGCTTGGGTTGTCTCCCAAGAAGCGCTTTAAGTTATAGTCGTTATTTAGACTATCTCTGCTCTTGTCGTCCAGTTGTTTCCATCCTTATGGCATATAAAGACTCATCCAGAAAAGAATGATCTATTGGTCTCTTCATTGGTTGTTCTTCCCTATTGTTTTCAGTCCTTGATAGATGATCGGTGATGAGATTCTCCACACCCATTTTTCTCTCTTATCTCCAAGTTAAATTCTTACAGTAATAGTATCCACCTTATCAATCTTAGCTTGGCATCACTCCTCTTCAATAGGTATTTGAGAGCTGAATGATTCGTGTACACAATTACCTTTGCCCCAATCAAATATGAACAAAATTTATCAAATGAGAAAACTACTAGAGGATGCTCTCGAATTACAATAGAGGCCGACAGAAATGGAAGAAAAAGTTTGGAAAAAAATGAATAGAACATCGTGTGAGGTGATTAGGTCGTGTCTATACGATGTGAATGAAAGAGACTTCTTCGAAGAAGATTTGGGATACTCTCGCAAGCAAGTACTTGACGAAGAGCACTGAGAACCGCTTACACTTTAAAAAGAGACTGTATCATTTCAAGTTGAAGAGAGGGGTTCCAATTAGTGATCATATAAATAAATACACTAAGCCTCCCGTGAATTTAGCGAATGTGGATGTTGTTATCGATGATGAGGATAAACCCTTGATATTGTTGAGTTCTCTACCTGTTGAGGGTTATGAGACCTTTGTTTTTACCTTGATAAATAGAGGAACATCACAAAGCTACTCGAAAGTTACTATCACTCTTATGAGTCTCGAGTTAGGATGAAAGGATGAAGAATCCTTAAATATCACACTAGCGGAGGTATTGACCGTGAGAGGGAGGAGTCCAAACCAAAGAGGAGGAAATCGTGTGTAAAACTTCGTTCTCAGACTACGTACTTAGTTGCGTATTTAGATTTTTTTTTGATCGTATTTTTTAATTTACTTCCGATATTTATTTTGTATTATGAAATATTTATATGATCATTTTGCCTTGGATCGGGATTCATGGACTTGGAGTCAGCCGTAATCTGAACCGGGGACCTGATCCTAGTGTATTGCTTGATTTGATCTTCTGGTATTCATATTTGACCGATTTCAGTTTCAAACTTCATTTTCCAATATTTTAGATTTCCTATGATTTTCTGAATTTTTTCTGGATTAAATTGTAAATTTTCAAAACTGGTGTCGACTAGTGCTGCTAATCGATTCTTGGATTTTTAATTTACAACTAGAGTTGAATTTCTAGATCTGAATTTATCAAAATTTCACCGGATTTGTTGTCGGCCAGTATCACTGGTTGATTCTAAGATTTTTAGTTTATAATTGGAGTTGAATTTTTGAATTCTGCTTTCACATTACATCTTACAATCATATTTTCTCCTTTAATGCATTTTCTTAGATTTTTTAGAATTTATTAAAATCCGGCCTATCCGGTGCAGACCGGTATCGACAGTTGACTCCAAAATTTTTAGTTTGAAAATAGGATTTCATTTATAAAATTAGATTTCATATTATTTCTCACGGAGATGTTTTCTACCTCAAGGAATTTTGGGAATTTTTCTGGAACAGTAAATATTTTCTGACATTATTATATTATTATTATTTTTGGAATCTTCTCATTTCTTTCTTTCTTTCTCTCTTTTTCTTTTCTTTTCCCCCACTCCACCAACCAACCTACACCCCTTCATTAACTCTCCCTCCCATCCCTCACTCCCCTTCAATCATTCTCTTTTTTTCTTTTTCTTTTTTCTTTTCCTTTTTTCCTTCCTTTTCTTCTTCTTATCTTTTCCTCTTCTTTCTTTTTCTTTTCATTTTTTTCTTACTTCTTCTCCCTTGGCGCTAACAAGGGCTCCTCTTCCTCCTCCTCCCTTTCTCCTCTAAAATTCTCTCCCTCTCCCCTCTTATTTCTTAATTTCTCTCTCAAATCCTACTCTCTATTTCTTCCTCTCTCTCCACCACTCCTCAACTTCATCTCTCACCCTCTCTCCCTCACTCTCCACCAGCCACAACTGCACCCTAGGTACACCGCGCCCTCCGGCGAGCCTCCGGCCTCCTCTTTCTCCCCTGACCATCTTCATCTCTTCTCCGTCTTCATCAAACAACACCAACACCACCAATGTCACTTTCTCCACCTCCAAACCAACATCCCCTCCAAGGTTTCCCCTCTTCTTCTTGGGTTGGCCGGCGCCACCCCTGGGATGGGCGCCGTCGGCACGCCACTGACGGCCGTGCGCGGTCAGTGGGCCTCCTGGCCCCCTGTGTGTGGACAGAGGAGGAGGCAACAACTCCCTCTCCTTTCTCTCTATTGCCCCCTCTTCTTCTCTCTCGTCCTCTTACAGTTCTCTCTCTTCGTTTCTCTCTACTGTTTCTCTCACTCTCTTCACTATCTCTCTCTTTCCCCCTTAGTTTCTCTTTCTCTCTCCTATTCTCATTCTCTCTCTAGATTCTCTCTAACTCTCTCTTTCTCTCTAGATTCTTCTCTCTCTCTAACTCTTTTTCTCTCTTCTTTCTCTCTTCTTTTTTATTCTCTTTCTCTCTATAAATATATATGTATCTTTATTTTAATATATTACAGCGCGTGTGAGAGCTCCTGGGGTCCGAAGTTTTTGGCTTTTCAAAGATTTAGGCGAGTGTCCTCGCCTTGGGTTTTTCGCTTCATCGGGTTGACATGTATTTTATTCTGTATTTAAATGTATTTTGTATTGGGCGGTGCCCTTTTATTTGTATGTGGTCGAATGCCCATGATTGTACATTTATATGCCTATGACGAATGCTTGAACTAGGTAGTTTATTTCCTGTATATGTACCATGCCTGCGATGTTACTCACTATTGCCTTATTACATGTGTGTGATTGACACTAACACTTTTGCATATACTATACCCAGCCTCTGGGCTGCGTCCAGCCTCTGGGCTCTCATGCTCCACCTTGTAGGCGAGCTAGCGCTCAGCTCTATCGCTAACTCCGTCCGAGTGTAGTTACGCTGCGAGCGATTGTCGTATGTTACCGTGGCTTCGCCGCGAGCGATAACTACACCGAGCGTGATAGCATTTAGCGTTGTGCGTTAGCCTTATTCCAGGATGTCTAGCTCCGCTTGATTGTTCACTTGTCGGCTCAATGATCTTATTCTTGTCTCTACTCAGCCTTCAGGCTTCACCACTCTATGGTAGTCTAGATATTATCACGTCTATATGCATGTCGCGTGGTACTATCATCTCATGCAGGTACTCTTGTACCGACTCTAGTTTATTGCTCACTCTTGGGCTAGCTACCTAATTGGTTTTAGGCCTGCACCCTTATGGGTTTCGTGATGGCTACCGAGAGTACGCTTAGACCCTGAGCATACTTTAGCCTCCGTGCTCTCTCACCCACTTCCTCGAAAGAGAAGTGTGCTTAGACCATTGATCGGGAAAACCACGCACAAAAAGTGTATGTTTTGAAATTAAGATTTAAAGTGAGTGTGCTTTGGCTTCCTTGATACTTCCGCTATAGCATGAGGCTAAAACGAGTCAAATCCACAAGGACGGGAGGCGATAGAAGCTTTACCGGTTGATTCACGTGTATGTTAACGGTTCTTCAATGTTTGAAAGAATGAAAAGGAAACAAAATAAAGAATGAAAAGAGAAGTACAGTGAAACACAAAGAAGTGGGAAACATAGAAAAGAATATATTTGTGATTTTTGATAGTATTTCTAAAGCAAAGTGAAAAAGAAAGAAAACTCATGACTACTAACTACTAATGACTCCACGAATATGCTAATCTCTTAGTGATAGTTGTCTCACATGTATCATTGGCCATTATTAGTCTTTGGTTCAAGAGCGTTTCAAAGTATGACTCATATGTCAACTTTCACATTCAAATTCAACCAACAAGTGAAAGCTACCCTTAAACCATCAAAACCCAACAAGAGCAAGCATGGAATAAAGTAATGTTAGTTTGTTAGAGAATTAGATGTTATAGTGTTAGAATCTATCATCATGAGCCATCAATGGCTCTTGCAAGAGCAAGGCCAAGTAGAGGCTATTAGAATTATGTGGATTATCAAATGAAAAGTTAGACTAGTTAGTGGTTAGTAGTTAGTTGCCATGAGAGAAAAGATTAGCTAAACATGTAAAAGGAGTTAGAGAAGAAAATAAAGATAAGTTAAGAGAGCACCTTTCAAAGATTGTCACCTTCTATTACAAGCACTCTTGCTTCCCAACCATGTCCATGTTGGCCCAAAGGCCCATCACTCTAGTTTTGATGATGATCAACTCATGTAGTTATGTTTACTAATGATCTTGTGTTTAATTAGTGACAGATTTATGATCAAGATCTTAGTAGGTGCATAGCTTCAACAAAGGATTTGAAGTCAAGTTTTGGAGCTAGCACGGTTTGATTCAAGAGCTTGTGCATCAAGATCACATCAAGTACTCAAGAGGAGTCTAGCTCTATGGATCGTGTTTGGACCAAGTCTAGAAGATGAGAAGGCTTCAAGTGAAGACTTCAAGAAGATGAAGACTTGTGTCTAGGTATAAGATTTTTGATTTTAGATAAAATGTAAAGGATAGAATAGTTGGTGGATTGCTCAAAAACATATCACACACACTCTTTGATTTAAATGTCTTTTCATATAAGAATTTTCATTTTAGAAAAGACTTTCATTTTTGAAGAATACTATTTTGGTTTTTGGTGGTTTCTTATAACATGTTTTAAACCAAAACCATATTTAGAGCTTAATGCCAAAAATATAGATATTTCATCTTAATTGTGTAGTGGATCATATCCATACACACTATGCTTTAATGAATTCAAAATATCTTGTTTTTGTATCATGAAGAAGTTTGGAAAAATAAGTTTTAGAAAAATACTAGTTTTCATTTAAGCCAATATTTCCAACTTACAAAAATAGTCCAAATCTTTTATAACATGTCTTGATTTTGTGCAAGCATGTTTGTTTTTCAAAGTATATTAGTAAAACTATTTTTGTAGATTTTTATGTATTTTATGGGATTTTATTTAAATTAAAAAGACCAAGTCTTAATCCCTTGTTTTTCTGTTCCAGGCTTCAGCAAGTCGACTAGTCGACCGACCAAGTCGACTAGGGCTGAAGTCGGTCGACCGACTCGGTCGACCGACGTGCACAGATGTGCACGCCAGTTCTGCAGGATGGCCGGCCGACGGACCCGGTCGACCGTTCAGAGAGCTCTGCTCTCTGGAAAGGCCCCGGCCGACCGTGCGGTCGACCGGACAGAGAGATTGCTCTCTGTATCGTGGCTCGGTCGACCGGCCGGTCGACCCATGGCTCAAACGGTCTGAAATATAACCGTTGGCCGGTCGGCTGGACGGTCGACCGTTAGGCCTGACAGACCCCAACGGCTAGTTTTTCTGAGCCTATAAATTTGGGGGTTTGGGCATTATTTTCCTCAAGATTTGGAGAGTATTTTTGAGCCAGTTTTTCCAATCCTTTTCAGAGGTTTTTCTCCACAAATTTGAGAGCAAATATTTCCTATCAAAAGGGAAGATTTTATCAAGAGTGTTAAAAGAGATTCTTTGAGTTTTCCTCCACCATCTCTTTCCTTGTTTTTCTCACACAACACTTGAGCTATCCATTGATTATTCATTCTATAGGAGTGTTGTAGTGAGAGCTTTTATTGGTGATCAAATTGTTTAGATCACCAAGAGATCTTTACTTGTTTCTTGAGGAGGCGGACGAGTGCGTTCGCGGTTGTTTCGAGTTCGGGTGCGAACTCTTGGTTTGAGGTGCGGCCTCGGCGAGCTTGTGGGGTTTGCGGTGTGTACGGACTAGGGAGTCCGAGAGTTGTAGGTGTTGCGGCACCGAGTGATCGGTGGGATCGATTATAGTGGAAATCCTTCGTGTGTCGAAGGCGGGGATGTAGATCAAGTGTGCTCGAACCTCAAAACAAATCCCTTGTGTTTGTGATTGCTCACTCGCTCTCTCTCTCTTTATCTCTTATTTATATCTTGCATACTTTTATTGTGTTTATCATTATATGCCTGATATACATTTGTGCTCATATTGATATATTGCTTGGGTTTGTTTGCTAACACTTGTATTCAACCAAGGGAGCCAACGTGGCACCTCAACCCTTATCAATGGGAATCTAGAGGAGTTTGTCCAGAGCCCTTCACGAGGAATTCGGCAACACTCTTGTGTTATACGTGGTGTTTAGTGTAATAGTTTGTTTAGGTCATAATAGTTTTTACTTTCACATTATTTGGCATTAAGTGACCATTAGATTAGCCATCACCTATTCACCCCCCCTCTAGGTGAACCTACAATTGGTATCAGAGCTTGGTACTCTTATTTGGGTCTTACAACCTAGAGTTAAAGATCCTCATTTTTAGGCTAATCACAATATTTTATACACACACCATGATCTTCATGTCACCACCCACCTTTGACATTCTTAACATCCAAATTTGGAAGGTTAAGATGTCTTTGTACCTCAAGGCCCTAGGCATTCATGTTTATCTTTCCACTACTAATAATGCATATTGTTTAGATGGTAAGAATTTTGAGGCTAATGCAAAAGCCCTTCATGCTTTAAAGTCTACCCTAAATGATGATTATTTATCTAGGGTTTCTAGTGTTGATTCGGCTTTTGTAACTTGGAACATCATCACCTCCCTTGGAGAAAAGGATCTATATTATGCCGGGAGCGATTCGGACGTTGGAAGCAACACCTCCAACTTGTGCTATATGGTCCAAGGGGATAACTCCCTTGAGGTAACTACCGAATCCGAGGTAGATGAAGATAATGACATGTCATATGATGAGCTCACATTTTTTTGTCAACTATTGCTTGAGAAATATGACATGATTAAGAAAGAAAATAAAAATTTGAAAAAGAATTTTGATTGCATGCTTAATGAAAAAGATTCATTAGAAAACAAGATTGCATGCTTAGAAAAAGAAAAGGAAGATTTAAAAAATGAGAATGTTTCCTTATTTTCAAATTGAATAATTTGTGTGAAGGAAACAATACTTTGAAAAATAAAATTGATTTGGTGAAAAAACAAAAAGAAGTTGTTTTTCAAGAAAATAAGTCTTTAAAAAGAAAAATTTGTGAAAAAGAAAAAGATTTTGTTTCTAAAAAGAAAAAGAAAAATGATTCTTTATCTCATCATGCTTTACATGCCACCACTAATGAGATTAAAGATTTGAAAAATAAAATGGATTGTTTGAGTTCAAATTGAACTCTTGTGCATTTAACCATACTAGGTTGGAGTCAATGTTTTCAAAGAAACAAACTCCACACATTCATGCACAACATCATCATGCATTTGCTTATGTTGTACGTCACGATCATACACATTCACATAAGCATTCTAAGGTGTACACATGTACACATTGTGGCCGCAAAGGCCATTTACCAAAATTCTGTTATGACAAGTTGCATCATTTTAATTTTGCTAATAATAAAAATTTTTGGGTTCCTTACAAGACTAACCCCAAAGGACCAAAGAAAATATGGGTACCAAAACCCCCACCCCATGTTTTTGATATAGGTGAGGGATCTCTCAAGACGTGAGAGTTTTGGTGCCTTGATGGTGGATGCAAATGGACTTGATGGACACACATTTGATGCATCACTATCAAGGAGATTTTGGTGGGATGACCACCATGATTGGTGCTTTGGAGTTGGTAACAGTCTCTAAACTCCCATTTTATTTATGTTCATACTTGTTCATTCATAATATTTTGAGCATGTTCATGTTTTCATTTGTTTTGTGCTTCATGTGGTGATAACATGCTTAGATGTAGTTTTTATCAGAACTTGTATTATACATGTACAAATAGTGAGCTACATTTATTTTATATATGATTGCACTTCATGCTCATTTGTACCCACTATATGCATATGTATAGACTAGTTTTGATGATTCTCATTTATACATGCTTTGCCAATTTTTATGCTTTACTTCATGTAAATGTATTATTAATTCAAATCTAATAAATATACATGTATACCCGTGAGTCTCTTGCCTTCATGCAAATATTTTGATAGACTCTTTTATGTTTGGGATATGTATGTGTATTGTTAGTTTTGGATAAATCATACATATACCATGAAGATTAGTGTTTTAATGAAAAATGATTTTATTAAAATGTAACTTATGATCTTTTTGAGCTTAAATGACTATTTTCATAAAAATACTATTTACATGATCTTTTAACACTCACATCTTCATTTATTATTTCATGACTTAGTTTCATGATCATTTTGAGCTTTATAGTCCATGAATGATTAAATCTTTATGTACTTAGTTATGTTTTATGAAAAACATATGATTTGATGTATTTGAAGGATTTTTAACTAGTTGTTCAAAAACTATTTTATACTAGTTATTTATTCTTCAATTAGTCTATAAGTTATACACATGATCCTAATTTTAATCCATTGGATAAATTATTTTGTGTTCTCAAGATTTGATGCTTCCTGAATTGAATATTAGTTTAAGTGTTAGTTTTTGTCAACACTAGGATTTATACTTGTACATATTGCGGGTCACAAATAAATCTATATATTGTTGGGTTTGATTGCTTATTTGTACCCATTAGGTGTGTTAGTATAGCCTAGTATTGATGATCCTTACATTTTAAACTTGTATTCCCATTTTGGATTTGTGTATGATCATGTGCCTTTCATTTCATGTATATGTTTATTTTGCCAAACTTTAAGATATACATGTATACCTCTTGAGTCATTTGCCTTTCATGCAAATCTATATATATGGACTCAATTGTGTTTAGGGATATGTATGTATACTTCTTGTGTTGTCAAAACATACATATACCTTGGAATATAATTTTTTTTTAAATAAATTTTTTTTTTGTGATTTTTATGTTTTCAAAATTTATGATGATTTTCATATTGTCTCATTTAAAGGAATATTAAGCTTTATTGCCATTTTTATTTTATTCCTTGATTGAAGGATTCCGTACTAGTTTTCAAACATTTTCATTTAACTAGTTCGAGTTCTTCATGTGGTAGATTATATGATGTATATACTTAAACTTATTTTTCTATTGGTATCATTGGATATTTTCAATTGGTATCAATATGAACTTCTTTTGTATATACTCATATTTTGTTTTCCCATATATGTATGTATCAATTTCATTTGATATACTCATTTTTCATACATATATATGATTTGTTTTGTGCTTGAGATAAAATTGTTTTACATGTTTAAAGCACAAAGTTGTTTATGATAAGAAAAAAATATTTTAAGAAAAATTCTCAAGATTTGTTTTATTGAGAAAATTCAAAATTTTGTTTTATAAGAAAAATTCAAAATTTTTGATTTGTATTGCCTATATGCAATGAGAGCTTAACATCTCTTCTACATATAAATTCATGTTGAGTGTATTGTATATTGAGGAGCTTGACAACTCTTCTTTATGTGGTACACGTGTGTAGGGGGAGCTTCACATCTCCTCTTATGCATTACATATTATATGTTATGTGAATTAGGGCTTGTCATCCCTCTTTCATGTAATATATATGTGTAGGAAAGTTACTTAACCGTCTTCCTCTTCATGAATGTATATCGCATATAACCTTTTATTGATATGTTTGATTTGACCCCTTTATTGGTTTATTTGTTTATGACAAAAAGGGGGAGAAAATTTTGATGATTTTGTTTTTACTTTAACTCCTTTGTTGATGATTGACAAAAAGGGGGAGAAGTATTTGAGATATATGCATGCTTTTGGTTGGTTCAAGGATTTATGTTTATGCATATATGTTTTGTTGTGCAAAGAGGAGAAAAAGATTTTGTGATTTTGTTTTATGCTTTACTCCTACATTTGCATACATGTTTATGTGCCTCATTGCATATTTATTTTGTTTATTTGTGATGCATGAGTTAAGGGGGAGCTTCTTTGGAGCTTTACTTTAATCCATGCATATATAACTTCCTAAGTTTTGTCATCATCAAAAGGGGGAGATTGTTGGCCCAAAGGCCCATCACTCTAGTTTTGATGATGATCAACTCATGTAGTTATGTTTACTAATGATCTTGTGTTTAAGTAGTGACAGATTTATGATCAAGATCTTAGTAGGTGCATAGCTTCAACAAAGGATTTGAAGTCAAGTTTTGGAGCTAGCACGGTTTGATTCAAGAGCTTGTGCATCAAGATCACATCAAGTACTCAAGAGGAGTCTAGCTCTATGGATCGTGTTTGGACCAAGTCTAGAAGATGAGAAGGCTTGAAGTGAAGACTTCAAGAAGATGAAGACTTGTGTCTAGGTATAAGATTTTTGTTTTTAGATAAATGTAAAGGATATAATAGTTGGTGGATTGCTCAAAAACATATCACACACACACACTCTTGATTTAAATGTCTTTTCATATAAGAATTTTCAGTTTAGAAAAGACTTTCATTTTTGAAGGATACTATTTTGGTTTTTGGTGGTTTCTTATAACATGTTTTAAACCAAAACCATATTTAGAGCTTAATGCCAAAAACATAGATATTTCATCTTAATTGTGTAGTGGATCATATCCATACACACTATGCTTTAATGAATTCAAAATATCTTGTTTTTGTATCATGAAGAAGTTTGGAAAAACAAGTTTTAGAAAAATACTAGTTTTCATTTAAGCCAATATTTTCAACTTACAAAAATAGTCCAAATATTTTATAACATGCCTCGATTTTGTGCAAGCATGTTTGTTTATCAAAGTATATTAGTAAAACTATTTTTTTAGATTTTTATGTATTTTATGGGATTTTATTTAAATCAAAAAGACCAAGTTTTAATCCCTAGTTTTTTCTGTTCCAGGCTTCAGCAAGTCGACTAGTCGACCGACCAAGTCGACTAGGGCTGAAGTCGGTCGACCGACGTGCACAGACGTGCACGCCAGTTCTGCAGGATGGCCGGCCGATCGACCCAGTCGACCGTCCAGAGAGCTCTGCTCTCTGGAAAGGCCCTGGCCGACCGTGCGGTCGACCGGACAGAGAGATTGCTCTCTGTATCCTGGCTCGGTCGACCGCCGGTCGACCGATGGATCAAATAGTCTGAAATATGACCGTTGGCCGGTCGGCCGGACGGTCGACCGTTAGGCCTGACAGACCCCAACGGCTAGTTTTTCTGAGCCTATAAATTTGGGGGTTTGGGTATTATTTTCCTCAAGATTTGGAGAGTATTTTTAAGCCAGTTTTTCCAATCCTTTTCAGAAGTTTTTCTCTACAAATTTGAGAGCAAATATTTCCTATCAAAGGGAAGATTTTATCAAGAGTGTTAAAAGAGATTCTTTGAGTTTTCCTCCACCATCTCTTTCCTTGTTTTTCTCACACAAACACTTGAGCTATCCATTGATTATTCATTCTATAGGAGTGTTGTAGTGAGAGCTTTTATTGGTGATCAAAGTGTTTAGATCACTAAGAGATCTTTACTTGTTTCTTGAGGAGGCGGACGAGTGCGTTCGCCGTTGTTTTGAGTTCGGGTGCGAACTCTTGGTTTGAGGTGCGGCCTCGGCGAGCTTGTGGGGCTTGCGGTGTGTACGGACTAGGGAGTCCAAGAGTTGTAGGTGTTGCGGCACCGAGTGATCCGGTGGGATCGATTATAGTGGAAATCCTTCGTGTGTCGAAGGTGGGGATGTAGAGCAAGTGTGCTCGAACCTCGAAACAAATCCCTTGTGTTTGCGATTGCTCACTCTCTCTCTCTCTCTCTTTGTCTCTTATTTATATCTTGCATACTTTATTGTGTTTATCATTATATGCTTGATATACATTTGTGCTCATATTGATATATTGCTTGGATTTGTTTGCTAACACTTGTATTCAACCAAGAGAGCCAACGCGGCACCTCAACCCTTATCAAGGGGAATCTAGAGGAGTTTGTCCAGTGCCCTTCACGGGGAATTCGGCAACACTCTTGTGTTATACGTGGTGTTTAGTGTAATAGTTTGTTTAGGTCATAATAGTTTTTACTTCCGCATTATTTGGCATTAAGTGACCATTAGATTAGCCATCACCTATTCACCCCCCCTCTAGGTGAACCTACAGTCCACTCTCTCTCCTATTACAAGATCTACAAGAAATGAAAAATACAAAAGAGGAAGAAGAAGAACACTAACCTAAATTACCCAAAACAACAAAATGGAGATGAAACTACCCTAAAATATTGCATATCTCTTACTCTAAAAGTCGAGGGAGCTATTTATAGCAAGGGGGGGCATGGGACATCACGTGGGAGGTATGGCCCCTGGCATCACTCGAGTGGTACCAGGATAGCCACGAAAATGCCGCCCATGCCGCATTTTCACGGCCATACAGGCGCCAGTCTGCTGGCGCCAGCTCTAGCAGACTGGTGTCAGTATGGGTGGCCTGTAGGTATCCCCATACTGTTGACTTCTGCTCCCTAGTTCAGCAGATTTGGGCTTTATGTGTGGGCTTCTCTTTTGATTCTAAAAATCCTCAAATATTTGGAGTTTTTAGGCCTCTCTTCTTCTTCAAGCCATGGACCTAGAAACAAGGAGAAACACCCATTATTAAATAGAATTTTATTAAGATTAAATGTGAAAGTGTAGTATGAAATATGCAATATTGGAGACTAATCAACCGTCAGGTCTCTCAGCTTCGCCTAGTAGGCATGCTTAGCGCTCAGTGCTTTATCACTAGATTCATGTAGGCGGGACTTTGCCGAATTTTAGACTCGCCTTCTAAGCTGAGTGATTCTTGTAGCTCCGTTAAGTACTCTAATGATTAAACACTGTTTACTGACTGTACCTCCAGCTTGCTTAGCTCCGCTTAGATGCTCTCTTGCTTGCTTATTACCTGCTTATCAGTTATTAATTATTCTATTAATGATTGTGAAAAGTTTGAAATCTTATCTATACTATTTTTCTGAAACTGCATGATTTTTCGGTATTCGTACCGATCCCTTATATCAGTTTAGTTATCCGTATCGCTTGACATGCTTTCACTTGATATGCTAATATTTACCATGATGTCTCTTGTCACGTGCCTAATATCACCCTCCTGTCATGCTATCACCTGACATCTGAATGACGTACCTGACTCTTATAGTTAACATGATAATGGGAACAATGACTTGACATCTTGACTACATCTTGATAAATTCTGATATATTCCAATACAAAACGTACTCCTGAAAGACCGTACCCTGATACTCTTGACTTGTTCCTGCTCATTCCCAAAATCTAATAATTATCTAATAAATATAAAAAGGGACAACTTACATCAGGTCGGGGGAAACTTATGGATAACATATATGTTTGTGTTTACAGTGGTATTAGGTATGTTGTGCAATTAAATCTTTCGGTTCGACCTAAGGGCCTCCAGGTGACCGAGAGGAGCACTGGTTCCCTCCTTGGTACCATCTTGAAAAGGGCATCCTATAAGACCCTCATATACGCCTTGCGGCCGGTTCATACACTAGCAATAGAACACCCTGGACCATGGTCCCAGGCATGCACGGGACCCACTGTAAACATTGTTCGTTGATACCCCCGTTGGTTTCCAATAACAACCTCGCTTTACTCAGATGCGGATATATGTGTGCTGGGATGCTAATCTACATGTCTAGACATCTGGGTAGGACGAGTAATAATAATAAAAGATGCCAACTATATTTCCGTTGCATGTTTTGTCGAGTTTGCTTTCATCAGGTTTTACATCAGATTTTTAGTTTTATGATTATTATTATATTATAGCTACTTACACCCTGCCTTGCCAATTGTGTTCTATTCCACCAGTCTCCTGCCCTTATCTTATTATACCATGCGTATTCCCTATCTGATATCTCTTGCTATATCTCCACTTGCTCCTGTATGCTTGTACTCATGACATGGTTTTCAATGCATGTTTATGAATCGGATTTACTGATACACGTGTGCTTATCTCTGCTATCTCTGCACGCCACTTGGCATTCGCAACATCATTCGTTGGAGAGTTCTGGCTTTCCTAGATCCTCATGTCTAGATCTAGGAGCTTGGAGCTTGTAGATTCTTCCAATTACTGATTAAAGATGCGCAGCGGTAGCGTGGATCATCGGCAAACCGTCTGAAGCCCTATCCTCCCCTCCCAGGCCCCCTGCTCGGCTCTCGAGTTTACCTTTCGTGACTCGTGAACGCCCTTTGTACTATTCATACTTTTATATCTATTTGTATTCTTGCAATTGTGCCTATCGGTAATGTAATATTCTTGTAATATTTTATCACATCTAGTTATAACTTTGTAATTGTACTCATATATTGGAATGTGTAATGCACCATGTAATTTTGAACTCTGATTCTTATCTGTACTGAAGCTTAGCATATATATGTGAGGGTATTTTTAAGTATATATGTTACAGTAATGTCTCCGTACCCATGGAATCGGAGCGTTATAGGGTGGTATCAGAGCCTAGACTCTCATATCCTCAGTATGTCTAGACGACAAATTAATGGTAATGAAATTTGTTCTGGAATGCATGAGTCCTGATTATACAGTCCAACTACAAGTGCAGAGTTTATAGATTCTTAAGGCTAGAAAGGAAGATTTGAACAAAGAAAGATTTTTACTTGGATGAGAGAAACCCTAACCCTAGATCTTGAAATCTCTAAAATTCTGATGGTGAGGAAGCCCTGAGACTGAAGATCTATCCCACAAAGAGTGAATCCAACTTGGGTTTTGAAGGAATTTGAAAGATTTTGAGTGTAGGAAATGAGGAAGTGAACAAGTTCACGTTCACCGCCCAAGTCCTAGCCAAATTTGTTTTCTATAACATTTTACCTAAGTCCGGTGAGTATAGCAATGCTAGAGGTCCTGTTCCATTGATCATCTATTGCCTTCTGAAAGGCATTAAGATAAATTTTCCACATCTCATTGCTTCTCACATGGCCTCTGATCAGATCCGCATGTCCGGTAGGCATTTGCCTTATGGCATGCTCATATCCTATCTTCTCAAACATTTAGGATTTGATCTTTCTTCGGAGACTCCCTCCGAACCCTCTGTGAACCTGGACTGCACCCTTTTGAAGAGGATGCAGGCTCAGATTCGTCGAGCCCCTCCTGAGCAGCCCCCTCCAGTTCCAGGACCAGGATCTTCATCTGCCCCAGGGTCTTCTTCGGCCCCAGGGATTTCCTCTGCTCCCGGTCCATCTTTATCTCCTGAGTTCCAGTCCTTTATTTCTTCTGAGATTCGCTCTCAGATTCAGGAGCATCAGTCTTGGATCGAGCAGCGAGACGCAGCTTTTCGTGCGGATATGGAGCAGCGAGATGCAGCCCTTCGTGCGGAGATGGACTCACGCTTCCAGGGTATTCGCAATGACATGTCTTACTTTGCGAACGCCATGAGATTCGTGGACTCATAGTTTGAGACACTATTTGCGAAATATGATATGCTTGGTCCAGATCCCACGTTCATTGTTCGTCCTCTTCCATCCTCCGGCCCTCCATTTCCTACCAGAGACCCTACTGCTGTTCCACCTCCACAGCCAGGCGTTGCTGGCATCGATCCAGAGGAGGCAGGTCTTGATGATGATGATGATGATGATGATGATGATGATGATGAGACGATGGTAGAGGGTGACACTGAGGAGAGTTCGTCTGAGGAAGGCGACGCTGAGGAGAGTTCTTCTGAGGACGATGCTGCTGGTGGTGCTGAGTGACCTGCCCCTTTTGATGATGTCAAAAAGGGGAGAGTTATTTGTTGAGAGAGACTCCATATGTTGTGTACTTATATTTTGTAGTATTTTCTGTTGTTGGACATCTTTATCTTGTATTTATGTTTGTGTGGACATGTACTTGTTTATGTTGGTTATGCTTTGTGGACATGTGTTTCATTTTCATTTTATGACATGAGTATTTTTTTTATCTAGCATGACATGAGTATTTTTATCTAGCATGGATATATGTGTTGTGGATTATGTTGTGGATTATCACCCACCATTTTTTTTTTGAGATTTGTCTATGCCTGAGTATGATTTTTTTATATATGCATGTGTTGAAGGGGAGCTTCATTTGAAGTCTCTACCCAAAATATTTGTAATAACTATATATGTTTTGTCATCATCAAAAAGGGGGAGATTGTTGGCCCAAAGGCCATTTACCCCTATATCTTGTTGGATATTTTGATGATAACAAACCATATTTAGTTATGTATTTAACAATTTTGTTTAAAAGTATTTCAGGTAAAACAGTTTGATTTGACGGCTCCGATATCAAGACTCACAAGTTTGGACGCCGCTTAAAGATGTGCATTCCCAGCTAAGCACATTAGGAAGCTTCGGGATCAAGACATGAAGAAAAGACCAAGTCAAGATCAAGACAATGAAAAAGTCCAAGATTTGTAATTTTGTTTTTCTTTTAGAATCTTTGTCAAAACCTAGATGTTAGAAGTAGAATTATGGGATTGTCACTCACACACACACTTTAGTTTGATTCATGGCTTCAAAAACAATTTCGATTTCCTACTTAGTTTTATAGGTAACATGTTTGAAATTTGTTTTTAGAAACTTTAAGTTTTTGGAAAAATAAACTTTTAGAAAAACAAGTTTTTATCAAGAGAAACTTTATCAAAATGTTTTAACATGTTAGGGTAGTGACATATGGTCATACTCCTATTTTTACAATGTCCAAAACCCAAACCACAAGACCAAACCAAAAACCCTAGTTCTGATTTTCTGCAGTTCTGATTTTTCAGAACTGACAGGAGCCGGTCGACCGTCCGGGTCGACCGACGTACACGCTGTGCATGTGTGTACGTCGGCCGACCACTCGGGTCGACCGGGGCACTTACAGTGCTCTCTGTTTGTTCGGGTCGACCGAGGCGGTCGACCGTTGTCCCCCAACGGTCAGAAATATGACCGTTGGCGGTCGATCGGCCTGGTCGACCGGAAGCTGTCAGAAATTCTGACAGACTCCAACAGCTCTATTTTCTGACAGATTTTGTTGGGATCTCACCCCAACGAATCTCTCCAGCCTTTTTACCCTGTTTCTCATCCCCTCTATATAGGAGGTCATTTCAACTTGATGGGACAACAATTTTTACAAGATTTGACAAGAGATTTTCATAAGTTTTCAAGCCTTTCATTTGAGAAAAGATTTTCAAAGCCAAAATTTTTATACATCCTTTTGAAGCCTTTACCTCTACTTCACTCTAGATATTTGCACTACACAATCCCAAATTCTACATCTACATATTGGTTATAGGATTGTGCTAAGTGAGCGATTTTCGATCAAGTGTGATCATTTTCTTCTTGTGTGAAGTTGTAGAGGCATCGGCCTCAAGGCGAGCTAGTGTGCTCCGGGTGGTGTTGCGGCATCACAAGAGATAGGACAAGTGTGTCCTTGTATTGGCGATCCGGTGGGATCAACAATAGTGGAAATCCTTCAAGTGTGAAGGCAGGGACGTAGAGCGTGGCTCGAACCTCGAAAACATATACTTGTGTTTGCGTTTGCTCGAATTTTCTCTAAACTCAACTCCTTTATTTTTTGCACTACTTATTGTGTTTATTGCTAGTCTTTTAATTTGAGCAATTTGTTAGTAGAATTTTTAATTCCGCATTATTGCCACATTTCATATAGCCATCACCTATTCACCCCCCTCTAGGTGATTTCAGAGTTATCTATTCTTTTTTGATTGTCCTTTCCTTGATTCCTGAGTCCTTTCCATCTTTTTGTTTTCTTATTTTCGTCATCTTTATACCAACTTAAGATATGGATAGACTAGAAATGTAGAGGCAGGTTCTAAATGAAGCTATATATGATCCCTTCGGCCAACTCTATGAGGCTTGGGTATTCACGGAATTGATCCATGATCGGGTTATCTTTCAAAAGTCAGTATTCGGGTTTTTCAATAGTTATTCTCTATTCTTGGCTATATCCTTCACAGTGATCGATGCCTGGTCTTCGAAATTATTAACTATCGGTCTTTTATATTTATCTCAGTATTATTTGGCATTGTTCGAAGATTTATACAGTAGGATGTGCAGACGATATCTATATTCTGATTATTGTTCAGTCGACTTGGGAGTGTTACCCTTAATTATTCATATCTTGATTGGTATAATTCCTATCCATGTCATTTTGTGATCATTTTACCCCTTATCGAAATTACGAGGACACAATTTTTGTAAGAAGGATGGAATGTAACATCCCATTCCTGAAATACGTACTTAGTTGCGTAATCAGATTTTTTTGATCATATTTTTTAATTTACTTTTGGTATTTATTTCATATTATGAATTATTTATATAATCATTTTGCCTTGGATCCAAATTCGTGGACTCAGAGTCAGCCCTAGTCTGAACCGGGGACCCGATCCTAATATATTGCTCGATTTGGTCTTCCGGTATTCATATTTGACAGATTTCAGTTTCAAACATTATTTTTCAATATTTTAGATTTCCTATAATTTCCTGAAATTTTCCTTGATTAAATTGTAAATCTTAAAAACCGGTGTCGACTGGTGCCGCTAATCGATTCTCAGATTTTTAATTTACAATCAGAGTTGAATTTCTAGAAACGGTATTCACATTATTTTTTTAAAATCATATTTTTTATCTAAATGCTTTTTTTTGAGATTTTTCTGAATTTATCAAAATTCTACCGGATTTGGTGTTAGCCAGTATCGCTGGTTAATTTCAGGATTTTAGTTTACAATCGGAGTTGAATTTCTAAATTTTTCTTTCACATTATTTCCTAGAATCATATCTCCTCCTTTAATGCATTTTATGAGATTTTTCAGAATTTATTAAAATCCGGTCGAATCGGTGCAGACCGGTATCGACAGTTGACTCCAAGATTTTTAATTTGAAAATAGAAATTTATTTCTAAATAGATTTCATATTATTCCTCAGTGAGATGTTTTCTACCTCTAGGTTTTTTTGAAAATTTTTCTGGAACAGTCGATATTTTCTGACATTATTATATTATTATTATTATTGGAATCTTCTCATTTCTTTCTTTCTTTCTTTCTTTCTTTTTCCTTTTCTTTTACCCCACTCCAATAACCGACCCTCACCCCTTCATTAACTCTCCTCCCATCCATCACTCCCCCCTTCAATGACTCTCTTTCTTTTTCTTCTTTTTTCTTTTTCTTTTTTCGTTCTTTTTCTTCTCCTTATCTTTTCCTCTTCTTTCTTTTTCTTTTCATTTTTTTCTTTCTTCTTCTCCCCTGGCGCTAACGAGGGCTCCTCCTCCTCCTCCGCCCTTTCTTTTTTAAAATTCTCTCCCTCTCCCCCCTAATCTCTCAATTTCTCTCTCAAATCCTACTCTCCATCTCTTCCTCTTTCTCTACCACTCCTCAATTTTATCTCTCACCCTCTCTCCCTCACTCTTCACTGGCCACCACTGCAACCTGCGTGCGCCGCCCCCACTGGTGAGTCTCTGGCCTCCTCTCTCTCCCCCAGCCATCTCCATCTCTTCTCCTTTTTCATCAAACAACAATACCACCACCAATATCTCCACCTCCACCTCCAAACCCAGCATCCCCTACAAGATTTCCCCTCTCCTCCTTGGGGTGGCCCGTGCCACACTGGGCTACGCGCCGACGGCGGCCATGCATGGTCAGGGGGCCCCCTGTTCATGGATAGAGGAGGGGCAACAACCCCCTCTCATTTTCTCAGTATTGTCCCATCTTTTCTACTCTCTCTCTCTTTCTCTCTCCAATTCTTTCTCTCTTTGTTCTCTCTCTATTGTTTCTCTCACTCTCTTTCTCTCTTTACTGTCTCTTTCTCCCTCAGTTTCTCTTCTCTCTCATATTCTAATTCTCTCTCTAGATTGTCTCTCTAACTTTCTCTTTCGCTCTCTAGATTCTTCTCTCTCTAACTCTTTCTCTTTCTTTCTCCTCTTTTTTATTCTCTTTCTCTCTCTAAATATATATGTATGCATTTTTAATATATTACATTGCGAGAGTTCCTGGATTCCAGAGTTCTCAGCTTTTCCAAAGATTTAGGCGTGTGTCCTCACCTCGTTTTGGGTTTTCCCGCTTCGTCGGGTTGACGTGTATTTTATTCTGTATTTGAATGTGTTTTGTATTGGGCGGTGCCCTTGTATTTGTACGTGGCCGAGTGCCCCTGACTGTACATGTATATGCCTATGACGAATGCTTGTACTTGGTAGTTTATTTCCTGTATATGTACCATGCCTGCGATGTTGCTCACTATTGCCTTATTACGTGCGTGTGATTGACACTAACACTTTTGCAGGTACAATACCCAGCCTCCGGGTAGCGTTTAGCCTCCAGGCCCTTACGCTCTGCTTGATAGGCGAGCCTAGCGCTCATCGCTTTATAGCTAACTCCGTTTGAGTGTACTTATGTCGCGAGCGATTACCGTACGTTATCGTGGTTTCGCCGTGAGTAATAACTACACTGGGCGTGATAGCATTTAGCGCTATGCGTTAGCCTCATTTCAACTTGTTTAACTCCACTTGATTGTTTGCTTGTCAGCTCGATGATCTTATTCTTGTCTCTAGATATTATCATGTTTATATACATGCTCGTGTGGTACTAACATCTCGAGCAGGTACTACCGACTCTGATTTCTGCCCACTCTCAGGCTAGCTACCCATTGGTTTTAGACCAGCACCCTTATGAGTTTCATGATAGCTACTGAGAGTGCGCTTAGACCACGAGCGTACTTTAGCCTCCTGGCTCTCTCACCTACTTCCTCAAAAGAGGAGTGCGCTTAGATCGTCAGGTCTCTCAGCTCCACCTGGTATTTAGCGCTCAGCGCTTTACCGCTAGATTCGTCTAGGCGAAACTCTGCCAGATTTTAGACTCGCCTTCTAAGCTTAGTCATTTCTGTAGCTCCGTCAAGCTCTCTAGTGATTAAACACTGTTTGCTGACCGTACCTCTTGCTTAACTCCGCTTGGATGTTCGCTTGCTTGCTTATTATCTGCTTACCAGTTATTAATTCTTCTATTAATAGTTGTGAAGAGTTTGAAATCTTATATATACTGTTTTTCTGAAACTGGATCATTTGTTGGTATTCGTACCAATCCCTTATATAAGTACGGTTTTCCTGTATCTCTTGACATGCTTTCACTTGATGTGCTAATTTACCATGTTGTCTCTTGTTACCTGCCGATATCACCCTCTTGTCATGCTATCACCTGACATTCGACATGAATAGATAGAATCAAAATCAGTTTACATGGTTTTATGTTTGTTTGATTTCATCCATATACATCTATAATTCATATTATCTAAAAACTTGTTTTGATGATTCTAGTTCATGTGTTTTTAGTTTTGTTTTTAACAAAACTTAGTTTTGGATTTAATGTCAAAAGCATAGACATCTTTTATAGGTGTATTGGATTCCATTCATACACACCATATTCCAAATGTATTTCAATATCTTGCTTTTGAATTTATACAAGTTTTTAAGAAATAGTTTTTCATTTTAAAGTCTTCTCAAAACTCTTGAAGAAAAAAATAAAATGAGTTTTTGATATTACAGTTTTGGTTTCAAGCTTAGTTTCTATGCCTCAAAAAAGTTGAAATGATTTGTAATATGGGTTGATCTTTGATCAAACATAGTTGTATTTCAAGTTCTTATATGAACTTATTTTTGTAGATTTTATGTGATTTTATGAGATTTTATGGGTATTTAAAAGACCAAGATTTCAAACCCTAAAACTCAGCCTGAGACCACTGGTAGTCGACCGACCGGTCGACTGGACCATATCTCGGTTGACTGGGCGGTCGACTGATGTGCACAGTGTTGGCCCAAAGGCCTTCCACTCTAGTTTTGATGATGATTAACTCATGTAGTTATGTGTACTAATTATCTTGTGATGTTTAAGTTTCAGATCATTAATCAAGATATTGGTTGGTGAAAGCTTCCACACATCTTTCACATGTTGATTCAAGAGCCCGAGCGTCAAAGATCATATATAGCACTTGCTCGGTGAATCAAGGAGCTTTGGATCAAGCCGTCTTGGAGATTGCGCTCTAGCTTGGAGATTGCGCTCTACAAGAAGACTTAGGTATCCATAGTTTTAGTTTGAGTTTAGATCCTAATTGTAAAGATTAGTATAGTATGATAAGCTCAAGTTCACAACACACACCTTTCATGTTTTGATTTTCGGTTTTATGTTTAACCGATCTTGGTTTTCATGAATAGATTTTTATCAAAACAAGTTTACATGGTTTATGTATATTAGATTTGTTCTACATGCATGCTTCAATTGTTTAGACAAACTTTGTTTGATAATCTATTCCATGTGTTTTATGTTTTGGTATTTACAACAAAACATATTTTTGGACTTAATGACAAAAATCATGATATATATATATATGTTTCTTGTATATTGAATTTCTATTCATATACAATATTCTTCAAAGTGTTTAAATATCATATTTTTGTATCATGGATGAGTTTTAGACAATGTGTATTTTCTATTCAAAATACAAGGTTTTAGAAAATACGGTTTTTGG
The DNA here is from genome assembly GCA_038442645.1 of Agave tequilana. NCBI lineage: Eukaryota > Viridiplantae > Streptophyta > Magnoliopsida > Asparagales > Asparagaceae > Agave > Agave tequilana. Next base: position 73,429 of record JAVJIF010032393.1, on the reverse strand, counting down.
TTTTTGGCAAAATTTCTATGACACAAAAATAGTCAAATATGTTTGAAATTTGTGTTAGGATTTTTAACACAAGTTTGTATTTCAATATAAAATGATAAAACTATTTTTGTGGAATTTTAGAGATTTTGTGGGATTTATTGGAATATTTTTTACCTCAGTTTTCTGACCCATTTGCTGCCTGCCAGGCTAGTTCGGTCGACCGTATCGGTCGACCGCATGTAGCCGGTCGACCGTCACGGTCGACCGACGACGTGCACAAACCTGTGCACGTTTCTGGCACAGTCAGCGGTCGACCGGAACGGTCGACCGGAGCAGAATAGTCTGCTCTCGGGATTATTCGGTCGACCGGGCCGGTCGACCGCTAGTTGCCAACGGTCAAAAATCGACCGGTGGACGGTCGACCGGGCCGGTCGACCGGAAGGCTATTTCTGGCAAATTTCTGTCAACGGCTATTTTCTGATAATTGCCTATAAATACCCCATTTGCAAGAGTTTTTCTCTAAGAATTTTTGTGCGAATTTTTCCACTCTCTCAGGTGTTTTTGCTGCAATCAAAATAGGTTTTTGGATTCAAATTGAACAATACATTTGGTGTTTTTGTTAGGGTTTGGAAAATCAAAGAGGGTTTTTGGGAAAGGATTTTGATTGAACTTCTCTATCTTTGTTTCAGTTTTTCCCAAGGATTTTTCTTTGTGATTTCTGATTTCCATTCCTTTGGTTTTCTCCACACTTGAGCAAAAATCTACTATCTATATCTATAGGATATTTGTGTGGAAGAAGAAGTTGTTTGTGGTTGTTGTTGTGACCACCAAGTTGTAACCCAATCTTTTCTTAGCTTTGTGCTTTGGGTTGTATCCCTCTAGTTGAGAGGTGATCCTTGTATTGGTTGGTGATTGGGAGATTGTGATTGTTGGAGTTTGCCTCAAGAAGGAGGTTGTGATTGTTGGCTTGGATTTGTGCCTCAAGGAGGAGGTTATAAAGAGAGGAGTTGGGTACTCTTTGTAAAGGGTCCTAGGTGGACGAGCTAGTGGAAATCCTTCGTGTGTCGAAGGCGGGGATGTAGAGCTGGGTGCTCGAACCTCGATAACATATCCTTGTGTTTGCGCCTGATCCATTGACTCTTGCTCTCTCTCTCTCTCTTTACTTTGTGCAAATTGTTATATCTGTACTTGCTTGTGTGTGCATCATTATAGTAATTGCAATTAGTTTTTAAATTCCGCATTTAGTTCACTAGATTAGCATTGTCACCTATTCACCCCCCCCTCTAGGTGACTTTTCAATTGGTATCAGAGCTAGCGCTCCTGATATTTAGGTTTAATCACCTAGGAGTTAAGATCTTGGTTTGCTAATCTTCACTTGCATTATCATTTGCACTCATATTAGTTTGCACTCATGGCTAGCCCTCCTATGTTTGACCATTTTAGACTTGATGCTTGGAAGGCTAATATGACTAAACATTTAAAAGACCTAGGACATCTAGTTTATCAAGCCATTACCATAGAATCCCTCCCAAATAGTAGCAAGCATAAGAAGGCCAATGCATTAGCACTTAGAGCACTTAGAGCATCTCTAAATGATTTCTTTTACCCGTTTTTGATCACTATGATTCGGCTTTTGCAGTTTGGAGCATCTTGACGTCTCCCGAGCTTCCAAGGATAATTAACAAGATGAGGAGATCTAAAAGAGAAAAGTCCGGAGAGCAATGCCTCATGGTCTAAGGGAAGAACTCCCTTGAGTTACAATCGGATTCTCATATTGATGATAGCTCTAGTTCCTATTACCATGGTTGTTTTGAAGTTCAAACTTTAAATATGGAACTTGTTCAAAAGCTTGAGAATTTGTTAGAAGAACATGATTTGTTGAAAGATGATAATCTTGTTTTGAAAAATGAATTAAAGGATTTATGTTCTAATTTTGAATTAATTTTGCAAGAGAAAGAAGAGATCACTAGTGAACGTGACTCACTACAATCTCAACTTGAACTTGTACTTAAAGAGATTGAAGATTTGAAAAATAAAAATGATTTTGATGATGTTGTAGAATACAATGAGGTTTTGTCTTCTAGATTGGATCTTGTTTTCAAAGAAAATCTTACTTTGAAAAATAAATTGATTCAATTACAAAAGAATTGGATTTGGTTTTGATTAAAAATAAATCTTTGCAAAATGAAATTGATATGCATGTTTGCCATGATAGTGTAGTTTCTACTTCTTGCACTCCTATAGCATGTTCCACTTTGTCTTCTAGCATAGAAAATGATATAAATAATTTGAAGAAAAGTGTTGATTGTTTGGGCTCCACCTTGAGCCATTGTGCCATGAATCACACACGTTTGGAAACCTTGATTCGCAAGAAACAAGTTCCAACCTTGCATGCACACCCATCTAGGCATACACATGCTTCCCATGATCACCATCATCATATGTATGCTCACGTGTACACATGTACACATTGTGGTCGAAAAGGCCACCTTGCTAGATTTTGTTATGATCGCATTTATCATGAAAATTTAGCAACTAATTTTGTTTGGGTTAGGAAAGATACTAACCCCCGTGGACCCACAAGAAAATGGGTACCAAAGACCACCTCTATGCTTTTTGATGTAGGTGGGAGCTCTCGCATCACGTGAGGGTTTTGTGCCTTGAGGTGGATGCGTTCCGAGCTTGAATGAGAACCATTTGGATGCTTCACTCTCAAGGAGATTTGGTGGAAGGACCACCGTGTTTTGGAGAACTAGAGATGCACCTTCATCGGTTTTGGTATCATTCTCTAACTCCCATTTTTATTTGCATGCTTTTAATGTTCATCTATTTATAGCATGTCATGTTTTGTTATTCATTATGCCTATGCCATGCTTATTAGATTAATGTTATACATGTTTAGTTCCTTGAGCACCCATGTTTCATGTGGATCTATATTTAGTGTCTCACCTTGTTTAAACTAACTTGTATGCTTTAGATCTAATGTACATGCATATGCACAATGATCATATGATTTTTTGTTTTAATGATTCATGTGTTGATTAGTATGTTCATTGCTATACTTGTATTGGAATTTGCAATCACCATTGTTTACATGATTCCATATTTTGTGTTTTCACAATTGTTTTGATATTATGTATATCTTGATTCTTATAGCATATAAATTTACATAAGGATCATTTTTAGAATAATTGTTGATTTATGACTTGTTTTATGCTTTATGATTTGAATATATGCTTAGATGTTAGTTTTCATGAAAACTAGGAGTTATACTTGTACATAGAATGGGCCACAAATAAACCTTTATATATGTTTGTGCTTGAATGCCTATTCGTACTCATTATATGTACTAGTATAGTCTAGTTTTGATGATTCATGCATTCATACATGTATTCCTCATTTTTGATATGTTTTATGATCATGTGTTTTCTATGATAAAGTGTTTTCACTTCTTGTATATGTCTATTTTGCCAAATCTTAAGATATACATGTATGCCCTTGAGTCATTTGCCTTTCATGCAAATCTATATTTTGGACTCAATTGTGTTTAGGGATATGTATGTATACTTTTGCTTTGTCTAAACATACATATACCTTGAAGTATAAATTGACTTTTAATGAAGAGTTTAGATTTTCATGTTTTTAGGAGATTTCCTTTAGTAATGAAAATTTAGTTCTCATATGTTTATATTTTAAAGGAATTTCAATTGAGTTTGATTGTCCATTTTCATGATGATATGTTTCTCACAACACTTGTACACTCACCTTATTTTGATGTTTTCTCATGATTTCATTTTCATGAGTACTATTGGTGCCATATAGATTTTGAGTGTTTAGTGATCTTGTGATTTTCATGTTTCATGAAAAATCCTTTTTGTTTTATCTTGAAGAATTTCTACTAGTTCTCAAATTTTCATAAACTAGTTGGTATTCTTCAAATTGGTAGAGTTTTTCAAACATACTATATTGTTCAAATCAATTTTTGAAAACCCCTACCATCGATGGGCGGTTGGAGGGAGATCATGTTCATGTATGCTTTATAATGAAAATCCTTTTTATCTTGAACCATGATTGGGTGGTAATTGATATGAGATATACACTTGTATTTATTGTTGTTTCAATTGGTATCATTGAATTCTTTCAATTTGGTATCAATCTTGACATCCTTTTGTATACTCATATATGTTTTGTTTTATATATGTATGCTTGCACGTCATATAGTATCAATTTCAATTGGTAGCTATTTTTTTATATACATATATAGATGATTTATTTTGTACTTATTATATCCCTATATCTTAAAGCACAAATTTTGGCTATGTTAAGCTTGAGTTTTTCATTTTGTATTCATATACAAGCTTTATCACAATTTTAAAATTGCTAAGCTTGAATTTTTAATGAATATCATGTTTCAATTGATTTAATTTTCAATTGGTATCTTATTTCAAGCCTATGCATATTTTCTTTTGGTATTTCATAAGGGGGAGAAAACTCATATTTTATATTTCAATTGGTATTTGGTTTACCATTGTTCTTGTTTCCCACTCCCTTGCTTTATGATAGAAAATAAGGATTTCAATTGGCAAAGAAATAATTTCACTTGGTATCTTGTGTTTTAAAGAATAATAGTTTCATTTGATATCAAGATTTGTTTTTAAGGAAATTCATAATTAGTATTGTTTAATTCCAAAATTGGTATCTAGTTTGTTTGTTTACAATTGGTAGGTTATTTGTTTACTTACTAATTGGTATCAAGATTTTCATTTTATTTGTGTTTTCAATTGGTATATGTTCTCGATTTTATTTCAATTGATTTGTTGTTTTTCAATTGGTATCAATATACACTTCATTGCCACATTTTTTTTGGTATCATATTTGATTTAACCCTTTATTAGTTCTTTGCTTTGAACAAAAAGGGGGAGAAAAATTTATTTTTTTTGCTTTTATTTTTAACCCTTTTTGATGATTGACAAAAAGGGGGAGAAGAATTTGAGTTTTATATGCATATTTGTGTTTGCATATAGTTTACATTTGATGAAAAGAAGCCTTGTTTATATGCATGTCTAATCATGTTTTATGTTTCATTCTTATTGGTATCAAGAGCATGTTTTGATATTGTTTCAAACACATATAAACATGTTTTTAAGAACATTCATTGCACATTAAGAACATTCATTGCATATCTTATATGTTTTATTGTTATGCATGAGTTAAGGGGAGCTTCTTTGAAGCTTTACTTTAATCCATGCATATATAACTCCATGAGTTTTGTCATCATCAAAAGGGGGAGATTGTTGGCCCAAAGGCCTTCCACTCTAGTTTTGATGATGATTAACTCATGTAGTTATGTGTACTAATTATCTTGTGATGTTTAAGTTTCAGATCATTAATCAAGATATTGGTTGGTGAAAGCTTCCACACATCTTTCACATGTTGATTCAAGAGCCCGAGCGTCAAAGATCATATATAGCACTTGCTCGGTGAATCAAGGAGCTTTGGATCAAGCCGTCTTGGAGATTGCGCTCTAGCTTGGAGATTGCGCTCTACAAGAGACTTAGGTATCCATAGTTTTAGTTTTGAGTTTAGATCCTAATTGTAAAGATTAGTATAGTATGATAAGCTCAAGTTCACAACACACACCTTTCATGTTTTGATTTTCGGTTTTAGGTTTAACCGATCTTGGTTTTCATGAATAGATTTTTATCAAAAAGTTTACATGGTTTATGTATATTAGATTTGTTCTATATACATGCATGCTTCAATTGTTTAGACAAACTTTGTTTGATAATCTATTCCATGTGTTTTATGTTTTGGTATTTACAACAAAACATATTTTTGGACTTAATGACAAAAATCATGATATATATATGTTTCTTGTATATTGAATTTCTATTCATATACAATATGCTTCAAAGTGTTTAAATATCATATTTTTGTATCATGGATGAGTTTTAGACAATGTGTATTTTCTATTCAAAATACAAGGTTTTAGAAAATACGGTTTTTGGTTTTTGGCAAAATTTCTATGACACAAAAATAGTCAAATATGTTTGAAATTTGTGTTAGGATTTTTAACACAAGTTTGTATTTCAATATAAAATGATAAAACTATTTTTGTGGAATTTTAGAGATTTTGTGGGATTTATTGGAATATTTTTTACCTCAGTTTTCTGACCCATTTGCTGCCTGCCAGGCTAGTTCGATCGACCGTATCGGTCGACCGCATGTAGCCGGTCGACCGTCACGGTCGACCGACGACGTGCACAAACCTGTGCACGTTTCTGGCACAGTCAGCGGTCGACCGGAACGGTCGACCGGAGCAGAATAGTCTGCTCTCGGGATTATTCGGTCGACCGGGCCGGTTGACCACTAGTTGCCAACGGTCAAAAATTGACCGTTGGACGGTCGACCGGGCCGGTCGACCGGAAGGCTATTTCTGGCAAATTTCTGTCAACGGCTATTTTCTGATAATTGCCTATAAATACCCCATTTGCAAGAGTTTTTCTCTAAGAATTTTTGTGCGAATTTTTTCCACTCTCTCAGGTGTTTTTGCTGCAATCAAAATAGGTTTTTGGATTCAAATTGAACAATACATTTGGTGTTTTTGTTAGGGTTTGGAAAATCAAAGAAAGGGTTTTTGGGAAAGGATTTTGATTGAACTTCTCTATCTTTGTTTCAGTTTTTTCCAAGGATTTTTCTTTGTGATTTCTGATTTCCATTCCTTTGGTTTTCTCCACACTTGAGCAAAAATCTACTATCTATATCTATAGGATATTTGTGTGGGAAGAAGAAGTTGTTTGTGGTTGTTGTTGTGACCACCAAGTTGTAACCCAATCTTTTCTTAGCTTTGTGCTTTGGGTTGTATCCCTCTAGCTGAGAGGTGATCCTTGTATTGGTTGGTGATTGAGAGATTGTGATTGTTGGAGTTTGCCTCAAGAAGGAGGTTGTGATTGTTGGCTTGGATTTGTGCCTCAAGGAGGAGGTTGTAAAGAGAGGAGTTGGGTACTCTTTGTAAAGGGTCCTAGGTGGACGAGCTAGTGGAAATCCTTCGTGTGTCGAAGGCGGGGATGTAGAGCTGGGTGCTCGAACCTCGATAACATATCCTTGTGTTTGCGCCTGATCCATTGACTCTTGCTCTCTCTCTCTTTACTTTGTGCAAATTGTTATATCTTGTACTTGCTTGTGTGTGCATCATTATAGTAATTGCAATTAGTTTTTAAATTCCGCATTTAGTTCACTAGATTAGCATTGTCACCTATTCACCCCCCCTCTAGGTGACTTTTCACACAGGACGTGCACAAGGCTCTGGCCATTAAGCCGGTCGACTGTCAGTCGACCGACCAAAAAATTTACTCTCTGGTTCTGGCCTCGACCGGGCGAGCGATCGGCCGACATGCAAATTGCCATGGGGCGGTCGACCAGGCGGTCGACCAGAAAATCCAACGATCAAAAATCTGACCGTTGGCCGGTCGACTGGGTGGTCGAACGACAGATCAAAAGTGTGTTTTTATGAAATCGATGAAAAGCTCGAATGTGCTAATGTATCCTCGATACTTCCGTTATAGCATTGGCTTAACGGGTCGAATCCACAAGGAAGGGAGGCGATAGAAGCATTAACAGTCTCTATTCACGTCAGTTGTTAACACTTCTTCTTTGTTGAAAGAATGAAAAAGATTGAAAAAGAAAAGAAAAGGAAATCCAGAATGTGGTAGGTGAGGAGAGCGATGAAAACGGCGATGTAAAAACAAAAGTGAAGTGCTTTGGAAATCAAAATAGAAAAGGAAATGGAACTAAGGTGAACTAAGAAGACGGTGAAAACGACGATGGAAATGATCAAAAGAAACTTTAAAATGATTTCTAAAACAAACTAAAAGAAAACTCATGGCTACTAACTACTAAATGCTCCACTAACCATGCTAACCTCTTCGAGATAGTTGCCTCACATTTTGATCCTTGGCCATCACAATCCTTGGCTCCAAGAGACGGTACAAAGCATGGCTCATGGATGGTTCATCACATTCAAAACATTGCATCAAGAACAAGCTAATACAAGCATCACTCATTACACTACTAGTATGAAATAAAAGAGCATGAAATAAAAGAGAGTTAGCTTGGTTAGCAAGTTAGCAAGTTAAATGTTAGAACCCATCATCTTTGGCCATCAATGGCTCTTGCAAGAACAAGGCCTTGTAGAGGCAACCCGATTCATGTGAATTATCAAGTAAGTGGTTAGATGGTTAGTGGTTAGTAGTTAGATTGCCATGAGAAGAAAAAACTTGCAAGAAATCATGTAGAAGGTGAAGGAGATTACATTGGAAGAGAAAGGAGGCATCTTTACATAGAGTGTCACTCTCTATTACATCAATCCCTTGCTTTCTCTCTCTAGAAATCACTCAGCCCTACTACAATGATCTAAGAAAAAATGAAAATACAAGAAATGAAGAACACTCACCTACACTACACTAAAATCTGCACCTACTCCTAAAAACGAAAACTGCTCTCGGTTTGGGCCATTGCAGGGGTATTTATAGGCCTCAGAAGCATCCAGAAGACGAGAGGGGGCCACGCGTCAAAAATCGACGCGTGGCTTTACTACTTTGCCGTGGATCCATGGCAATACCAGGGACTTAGGTCCCTGGTTTTGGTCCGTGGCTCCGTATGGCTTCGAGAATGTTCAGGGTATATCCCATTTCTGGTACTTTCGCCCGAATATTCGTCTGACAGCGCAGGAGGCTAGATTCGATGTATCTTCTATATAATCCATTGCTTGGCCTCCAAGTAATGCGGGATTAATTACCATAAATTGGGAAGAATTAGGCTCTTATTCCATCTTTGCCCTTGGACTTTGGATCTACCTGCAATAAAGATCAAAACACGGTTTAGATCGACAATTTATTAATAAAGCGGTGAGAGAATGCGACATAATAATGCAGAATTGTAGACTAATCACACCCCCACACTTATTCTTTTGCTCGTCCCGAGCAAAACAAGAAAAGAAAAACTATACTACAAAGGTTATTACACCACTTTCGCAGGTGACGCGATTGCACTGAGCGTGTGCAACAAGCCGTTAAACCTCTAGGTTACCCTAGAGGAGGAGTGTTGTCTCCTGAGGGTTTTCAGCGGATTGCACCCACAAAATCAATAAAGAAAGAAGACAAATGTTAGTATTTTGAAAACACTTTTGAAAGAGAGATAAGTTTATGAAATATTTTTGCAAAAAATATAAGCGATCTAAGGTCATAAGTCCACCACAAATCATTCTTTCTTAAACTTAGTCTCCATGCAAGATCTTGTCTTCAATTAAGGTAAGAATTCAAAATTGGATTGAATATTTTATCTCTCATAAACCTAGATAATATGCACTTTGTGATAGTGAAGATTTCTGGGATTTCAACTCTAACCATCAAGCCATTTATATATATTATTTATATTTTTTTCTTTTTTCTTCCCTTAGTTTTCTTAGGCTTTCTAGTTCACCCATGTAGCGAGCCTATAACCGATGACTCCCAAACCAGACGGTTTTAGGGCACCAGATGAAAAAACATCCCTAGGGTTTAAGGACTCAAGTAAACAAGGCCACAAAACTAAGGGGGATTATTTGCTTTTTTTGCCCACCGTTAGGCGTGAATAATCATGCTTTTTGAGGCATAATTATCCAGCTTAATAAGTGATGTTTTATTCAAAAAAAAATTTTCTTTTTATTTATTTTATGGCATTTTAGGTCTTTGTTTCCATCCCAAAATTTGTGTAAGTGTGAAGTGCATACGATCTAAGGCAAAAAATTCAAGATAAAATTATCTCTCTAATTTATCTTACTTAGCCTATAATTTAAAACAAGATCCATTATTTCAACTAGGTTTAAGATGTCATAATTAAGGCTTTCTTAATTTCTAAGATCATCTTAATTTTCTTAAAAATAGATGAAAACTTTGTCTCTTATTTCAAAAAGTTTTTAAAGAAAGAGAAAATTCCTATACAAAGGGAAAATTTCTAAAAGAAGTGTAAAAGAAAGAAAATCTAAAAACTCTATGTTAGTAACCCTCCCCCACACTTATCTCATGCATTGTCCTCAATGCATCGTGATGTATGTATGCATGAAACAAATAGAGAGGGAAGAAAAATCACCTCAAGGTGGTGGTTCCGGTGGTGGTCTGATTGGTCCACGAAAGGCGACTCAATCACTCTTGCGTGGAGTCCGGAGGAACCCACCAGAAATCTCAAGAATACAACCCACAGAATGATGTATATATGAATGATTTTTATTAACAGTTTTACCCCATCTAATTTCCAAATTTTCAAAATAATTTCGGAGTGAAATTTATCAACACCCTTGTCCCAGAATGGAATGATTGATTTGGACTCAGGAAATATAGGACTAATATCGACTCAGAAAAATAACTCAAGTCAAGTAAAGGTTCGGGAGTCGAGATCGGTTCTGGAAGAGGGTCCAAATCAAGAAGATGAAGCTCAAGTCCACATTCATTTCCCCATGATGGAATGTGACTATCAAAGATTGGTGATTCAAGTTCAAGAATGACAGGTATGGGAATCAAAACTGACTCTAAAATGTTGCTTAAATTGGGTAACAAAACAGGAGTCAATAGTGATTCAGGAATTTGGACTGGATCACAAACTTAAGAATCAAAGTCACATTCCTCATTAAGTTCAATTCCACAAAAATAAGAACTTACCAATTTATCAAATGGACTTTCAAAAGTATGAAATTGGTCAAGTTCAATATGATCATCATAAGAGATTGGTGATTCAATTTCACAATAAACTGGCACTGGATCCAATACTGACTCGGGAAAAGGAGTGAAATCAGGTGAAGACACCGGAGTCATAATTGAATCAGGAAGTAGAATTGAATCATCAAGTGGAAGTTCAGGATCATATTCATGCTCAAGTTCAATTTCAGGAAAAGGATAACTTGCCAAATGTCAATGGGATCTGAAGTTTGGACAAGTTCAGGTGGGTGTGCTGAAATTGAATCTTGATTTCCAAAACAACATGACTCTTTGGCTCGGACAGAATGGTTAGTGACATTAGAAATAGGATGAGAATGAAGAGTTTGGATCATCAAATCTATGTCACGGTTACGATCATTTTGAGCCTGAGTCATGATTTCAAGCATCTTTTTCTGGCTGATTGGTTCTTCGTTTTGTTGAAGAGATGCAGTGTTGTTTTGGAATTGGTGGTGAAATTGTGAGTCCATCAGATTTTGTGATTATTGTTTGGACTCACATAAAAGTTCCTTACTCATTTCCAAGGCAGATGGTTGTTCATTGTGAGGGGGTGGAATTGAGTAAGACTCTTGAAAATACTGTGGAATTGGAGAGGCCAATGTTTTCTGAAGTTGTTGCTCGGCCCTTTGTAGATTGGCTTCTAAACTCTTTAGTAACTCAGATTTTTCTTCAATTGGTAGTTCAGAAAAGGAGTATAGGAAGCACATTCGGGGAATGAATATTGTGGACAAGGTGAAAATGATGGACAAGGTGGACGTGGGCACAAGGAGGTTGAAAATTTGGCTCGGGGGACTTGAATCCCCATTGACTCTGTAAAGAGTTGAAATTATTTTGGAAATTATAGTCATAAGAATGTGGGTATGGGTTGTATTGATTCGGATAAGGCCAACCCGGTGTACTTGGTGCATATTGTAAAACGCCGGGTTGGAATTATCCGAATAGAATGGAGTTGGTGTGAATATGGATTCATGTTAGGATTGAAAGAATTGTTATTGTTGAATGCCATTTCACAAACAATCACAAACAAAAAGAAAATCAAACAACAAACAAAAAGAAAACAAAAAATCAAAACCAAGCCTATAGAAGGGTTGACCTAGACCTAGATGAAATGTCCCTAGGGGCCGACGTCTATTCAAATTTTATTAGGGCTTGGTTGTGTGAGTGGGGAGATGATTTTTGGGCTAAGGAAGGGTAATGAAATTCCCCACCTTATCTTGTATGGGTTTTACCCTTAAGTTCAATTTTTGCAAGTGTGCATATAGACAAGAATGTAACACAAAGCGATAAATCACCCACGTGTTTGTCCTATGCTATATGCAATGCCATATGTACATCTCCATCCAAATCACAACAACAGAAAAAATACATTATATTGGAATTAAATTGACACGTGCCTAAATGCAAATGTCTAAACCATTTTAAGGCGTCCAAATACCGTATTTTAGTTCTTTTATTTATTATGGTGTGTAGGCAATCAAAGCAAGAAAGATAGCAGTACAAATCCACTAGCTATTACAATTCACACATCCCAGAACAACACGATATACAATTTTCACAAAACTGCCGCGTTTGCGCGGCAAATGTCGCAGTTGCGCGGCTTTGTTTCAGAATCTGGGGCCCTGCTTTCTAGAGCAGGGAGATACAAAGCTAGGGTTTATTCTGCAATGTTAAGCACCTGTAAATATTGCCCTGCATACCAAAACAGAGAAGACAATGTTAACAAAAACGTGAAATCAAAACCATTCCCTTCCCCGACAACGGCGCCAAAATTTTGATCAGTGGGGAAACTAGCACTCAAAAGTGTGTTTTTATGAAATCGATGAAAAGCTCGAATGTGCTAATGTATCCTCGATACTTCCGTTATAGCATTGGCTTAACGGGTCGAATCCATAGGGAAGGGAGGCGATAGAAGCATTAACAGTCTCTATTCACGTCAGTTGTTAACACTTCTTCTTTGTTGAAAGAATGAAAAGATTGAAAAAGAAAAGAAAAGGAAATCCAGAATGTGGTAGGTGAGGAGAGCGATGAAAACGGCGATGTAAAAACAAAAGTGAAGTGCTTTGGAAATCAAAATAGAAAAGGAAATGGAACTAAGGTGAACTAGAAGACGGTGAAAACGACGATGGAAATGATCAAAAGAAACTTTAAAATGATTTCTAAAATAAACTAAAAGAACTCATGGCTACTAACTACTAAATGCTCCACTAACCATGCTAACCTCTTCGAGATAGTTGCCTCACATTTTGATCCTTGGCCATCACAATCCTTGGCTCCAAGAGATGGTACAAAGCATGGCTCATGGATGGTTCAAAACATTGCATCAAGAACAAGCTAATATAAGCATCACTCATTACACTACTAGCATGAAATAAAAGAGCATGAAATAAAAGAGAGTTAGCTTGGTTAGCAAGTTAGCAAGTTAGCAAGTTAGATGTTAGAACCCATCATCTTTGGCCATCAATGGCTCTTGCAAGAACAAGGCCTTGTAGAGGCAACCCGATTCATGTGGATTATCAAGTAAGTGCTTAGATGGTTAGTGGTTAGTAGTTAGATTGCCATGAGAAGAAACTAGCCAGAAATCATGTAGAAGGTGAAGGAGATTACATTGGAAGAGAAAGGAGGCATCTTTACATAGAGTGTCACTCTCTATTACATCAATCCCTTGCTTTCTCTCTCTAGAAATCACTCAGCCCTACTACAATGATCTAAGAAAAAGAAATGAAAAATACAAGAAATGAAGAACACTCACCTACACTACACTAAAATCTGCACCTACTCCTAAAAACGAAAACTGCTCTCGGTTTGGGCCATTGCAGGGGTATTTATAGGCCTCAGAAGCATCCAGAAGATGAGACGGGGCCAGACGTCGAAAATCGACGCGTGGCTCCGCTACTTTGCCGCGGATCCGCAAGGATTGCCGCGGATCCGCGGCAATACCAGGGACTTAGGTCCCTGGTTTTGGTCCGTGGCTCCATCTGGCTTCGAGAATGTTCAGAGTATATCCGATTCTGATACGTTCGCCCGAATATTCGTCTGACAGCGCAGGAGGCTAGATTCGATGTATCTTCTCGATAATCCATTGCTTGGCCTCCAAGTAATGCGGGATTAATTACCATAAATTGGGAAGAATTAGGCTCTTATTCCATCTTTACCCTTGGACTTTGGATCTACCTGCAATAAAGACCAAAACACGGTTTAGATCGACAATTTATTCATAAAGCGGTGAGAGAATGCGACATAATAATGCAGAATTGTAGACTAATCAGTCGACCAGAAAATCCAACGATCAAAAATCTGACCGTTGGCCGGTCGACTGGGTGGTCGAACGACAGATCATTCTGGATCTGTTTGGACCCCCAACGACTATATTTTGAGAATCCTATAAATATGAGTTCACTTGGCTTGTTTCTCCCAAGATTTTTGAGTGCAATTTTTCTCACATTATCTAGTGTTTTTTAACAAAGTTTTCAAAAGAGTTTTTGTGCCAAAATTCTCTATCTTTATTTGTTTTCAAAGTTTTGAAAAATCAAAGAAAATCAAGTCTCTGCGAATTCTATTTTGTTCTTCATTTTATATATCCATCAAAAAGTTTTTTTCGAGTTTTTTCTTTGTTGTTTTATTTCCATATACTTTGTTTTCTCATATACATGAGCTATCATCTCAAATCTATCTTTAGGATCTTTGTATTGTGAGAAAATTGTTTGTGATCCTTTGAGATCACCAAGAGAGTGTTTGTGATCTTTGTGGATCACCAAGTGTATTTCTTTCTTTGCCTTGTGCTCTCTCTTGTGTAGAGGTGATTGTGTAGAAGTGAAAGAGTTGTGTACTCCGGTGTTGAGTTGTAGTTCCTCAGTGGAGGCCCCTGTGTGGAAGATCCTATAGTGGATAGTTGAAATCCTTCTGTGAGAAGGCAGGGACGTAGAGCAATGTACGAACCTCGATACATATCTTTGTGTTTGCGTTTGGATCTTTCTCTCTCAATTCTATCTCTCTTTATATCTTACATTGTTATTACTTGTTCATATTCATATGCTAGATATTGCTTGTGTACCCACACTTGTGTTGAACCAAGAGAGCTTCTAATAGCTCCTCAACTCTTAGTCTAGAGGAATCTAGAGGAGTAGTTCCAGAGACCTTCATGGAAATTCGTCACTCTTGGTTACACATAGTGTGTTATCAATTAGTTTTTAAATTCGCATCATTTGTCCTAAATTAGCTTGTACACCTATTCAAGCCCCTCTAGGTAAACCAATAAAAATGAAAGGACACTCCTAACTTCCTCATTGGGGATACATCTCCAATGATTTGATCAGAATAGTATTTTGAAGAGATACAGTTCCTCCCAAAAGAAATACCGGGCTTGAGACAAGTATCGGTATACTTCTTGCTTTGACCAATGAGATGGCTTTAGTTTGTGACCAAGTAATTTACTATATCTGCAAACCAGGGTTCCCTAAAGGTAGGTAAGAGTTTCTCATTTGGAAAGTCCTCATTAATTGGCAACTCGCTGGACGGAGCGTTTGGAATACGTGAGAGGTGATCGACAATGACATTTTCTACACCCTTCTTATTTTAAATTTTGAGATCAAATTCTTGAAGGAGGAAGATACAATGAATGAGTCGGGCCTTGGCATCCTTCTTATGCATGAGATATTGGAGTGCAGAATGGTCAGTGAATATGGCGGTTTTGGTCCCAAGTAGGTATAGGCGAAATTTTTCCAACGCGAACATTACTGCTAGGAATTCCTCTCGGTTGTTGTATAGTTCAATTGGGAATCATTAGGAGTCCTACTTGAATAGTAAATCACGTGCTTTTTATTATTAACAGATAGTCCTAAGACAGCGCCTATGGAAAAATTTAAAGCGTCACACATAATCTCGAATGGTTTGGACCAATCTAGGGGAGAAATTATGGGTAATAGATAAGTTTCATCTTAAGCTTCTCCTAAGCGGTAAGACATCTTTCATCTAAGATGAAGGGTACATCCTTAGATAAAAGATTAGTTAAGAATCTAGCAATCTTGCCAAAGTCCTTAATGAACTGACATAGAATATGACATGTCCTAAGAAAAACCAGATGTCTTTCACACATTTGGGTATAAGAAGCTTAGCTATGACATCTATCTTCTCTTTTTCCACTTCAATCCCTTTCTTGGAAATCTCGTAACCTAGGACAATCCCATATTGTACTATGAAGTGGTACTTTTCCCAGTTTAATGTCAAGTTTTCTCGGTACATCGTTTGAGGGCAAGTTTTAGATTGTGGAGCCATTGATCGAATGAGTCTCCATAAATAGAGAAATTATCCATAAAGATCTCTAAAAATCTTTCGACCATATCAGATAATAAGCTTAAAATACAACGTTGAAATGTCGCAGGGGCATTATATAGACTGAAAGGCATTCGGCGATAAGCGAAAGTCCCAAATGGATATGTAAATGTTGTTTTCTCTTGGTCCTCCAGAGCTAAAGGAATTTGGTTATACCCCGGGTAATCGTCCAAGAAACAGTAATACTTATGGCCGGCTAGTCGTTCAAGCATTTGATCGATAAATGGAAGAGGGAAATGGTCTTTGCGAGTGGCAGCATTTAATTTTCGATAGTCAATGCAAACTCTAATCTTTATAGGGAGTCGTGTTTGGAGTAACTCTTGGTTTTCATTCTCTACCATGGTAAAACTGGATTTCTTTGAGACCGCATGGATTGGGCTGACCCATTGACTATTAGAAATGGGATAAATTATCCCGTTATCTAAAATTTTCACTATTTCTACTCGAAAGGCTTCTTGCATTATAGGGTTTAACCTACACTGCGGGTCCCTCTTTGGTTTTGTCTTTTCATTTAGGTGAATGCGGTGTTGAACTATAGCTGACTTAATCCCTTTATGTCGGTCATCGTCCAACCAATGGCTTTCTTATGTTTTCTAAATATCATCATGAGGTCCTCTTCTTGCCCATCAGTCAAGTCGGATGCAATAATAATGTAAGAGTCCCTTGTTCACCTAGGTAGGCGTACTTGAGATGTTTGGGTAAGGTTTTGAGTTCTAAGGAAGGAGATGACTCAATAAATGGAGGAGTCAAGCTTGTTGTCTCCAGATAAAATGAACTTGGGCTCGATGCCCACTCGACTGTAGGATTAGGATTGGCAATCTCGTTAAGGCTTAAATCATTGGATCCTAACTCATTATTACACTCAACTTCTAGTTTTATCTCTTCATTGTGCTCACTCGTTAAGCTCTCAATGAGGTTCACCTCAAAAGATTGATCGTCTATATCATCAGGTTGACTTCTTAGGTTGAAAACATTGACATCCTTAGTCGTGTCCCCAAAAGTAAGTCTCATGGATCCGTTCCTATAATGATGATTGCATTTGTAGTAGCAAGGAAAGGACGCCCTATAATGATGGGGTTTGAGACCTAGAATTTGACACTGGTTCGGTGTCAAGGACAATGAAATCTACCGGGTAGATGAAGTCCCCAACCCGGATGAGAACATCAGTTACTTCTCCTTTTGAAACTTTGACAGATCGATCAGTTTGCTGAATCGTAACTTGAATAAGGCTAAGTTCACCCAACCCAAGTTGTTGGTATACTGAGAAAGGGAGTAAGTTAATACTTGCTCCCAAAACAAGGGTGCTCAATTAATTTTCTTTTGACCTACTGTGCAAGAGATGGTGGGACAAGCCGGATCCTTGTACTTGATGGGGATCTGAATGGACAATAGCTCACTAATATTAGTGGCAAGAAAATGTTCTTCGACATAGTGGACTTTCTCTTCTTGCTGCAGTTGTCCTTAAGGAATTGGCATAGTTAGGGACTTATTGGATTGCATCAAGAAAGGGCACATTAATCTTTACTTCATTAAAGATCTCGCATATTTTCTCCATTTGTGCATTATTGTTATTCCTAACTATTTAGAAATGGGGTTGTAGGCTAATGCACCAGCTCAGCTGACTATCTACAGAGTTTAGAGGTTTTGAGCTATAAGGAACGAGCAACTGCATTGGGTTTGATGATGTTGATACTTGATTATCAACTCGTCTTCCCGACCTTAATTATGAATCACATTACACTGATTTAGATCTTGAGCCTCATTTGCTTGCCTAGAGTTTCTAGGGCTCTACAATAGTTGACTAGGAAGAGTTCCTTTCTGTCTTTCACTAATTGGATTAGATTGCTAATTGACTTGATTGTTCTCTATCCTAAGCATGGCTTGAATCACTGTGTCTTGGGTCTTGTTGAAGGTGTCCAACTTTCTTTCCATATTGAATAACTGATTTTGGAAAGAAAGTGATGGAACTTGATTAGGAAAATTTTGTTGATAATGGGATGGTTTGAAATTATTGGAAAAGTTGGGCCTTGATCATTGGTGTTTTGGGCTCGTGAGAATTTAGATAATTTCTCCAAGCGGGATTGTAGGTTTGTGAATATGAATTGTTGGTGGGCCTTGTGAAGGCTGAGTTCATGGGTTGGAGCAACGTTTGATGCGCAAGGACAACAAGACACTATTCAAACACAAGGTTTATACCTTGACAGTAAGTACGGCCCGCAGATGTAGATTGTGTTGGGCTGATTTGGTTTACCAGGGCAGATCCTTAGTTTCTAAGACTTCTAGTCTTCAAGACAAACTATCAAAATTAGCCTCATAAGCTGAAGACGTCTCTATCGAATGGATACCTCTTTTCGAAGAGATAGGGTTTGCAGTCCTAGACTCTTCGAGGGTAGGTTCCCATTGGAGAGTTTTTTCCACTAGGTCTTCATATATTTTTCACCCTTCATATTCATCTGCTTTCAAGAATCTCCCTTGACTTGTGGTTTCTAGAAAAGTCTTGTTTTGATAATCTAGACCATCATAGAGATTTGGTATAGCCGCCACTTCTCTATGCCATGATGAGGGCATTGGACAAGAAGGTCTTTGAAGCATTCAAAATATTTCCAAAAAAGTTTGTTGGGTTCTTACTTGCACTGCGTTATGTTTTTCCTCATAAGGTTGGTCTTGTGGATAGGATAGAATTTTCTAAGAAGACCTTTACGAAATCATCTCAAGTTGTGACAGAGTTTTCAGTTAAACTGTATAGCCATCTCTTGGCTAGGTCCTTAAGGGCAAAAGGGACAAAACGTAGCTTGACAGCATCGTCACCCAATTGCGTTATTTTCATCATAATGCATACTTCCTTAAATTCTCTTATGAAGAATTATGCATCTTCGGACTCTAGACCATGATATTTTGGAGAGTATTTATGAATTGTGGCTTAAGCTCAAATTTGTCCCTGTAATATCCCTAGTTTAAAATACTGTATTTTTATTTTTTATGTATTTATTTTGTTTTACTGATTATTTTATAATTATTTGTTAACTTGATTTATACTTATTATTATTATTAAATATACAAATTATTTTAGACTATTAAATAATTATTTGGACTGTTATTATTCATTAGCATTTCTACTACTTATTATTATAATTTCTTTTAGTTATTTTTATTAGTAGTAGTTATTTCCATTATTATTATCTTATTATGATTAATATTTATTTTTAATATAATTAATGTGATTTATTAATTATATTTTTGTTATTAATATTATGATTTATTGTTAATTATTAGTGTTAATATTATTGTTATTATATTATTATTACTTGTTATTATTATTATTTACTATTATTTTTTATTAGAGTTATTATTGTTGTTACTATTATGGTTATTATTGGTATTATATATATCATTTTTATTGATATTAATAGTCTTCTTGATTCTTTTCCCCATACCTATTATTCTTTGATCTGTTAGCCCATATCCATTTCTTATTTCCTTGATTCCTAATCCAACTCATTGTATAGACCCAAACCCAATTAGTCTAACCCAAATACTAAACCCAATCTCCATAAATCCTAATCCTAACAAATTAATCCTAACTAATAAACCATATCCTAATCTAAAACCCTAACCTAATCTTCTCCTCTTTCCTTTGCTGGCAGCCCCAACCCACCATATGGCCTCCTCTTTCTTCTCTAGTGAGACCATGACGGCAGCTCGTGACACCCCGACATCCTCGCGGCCTCCGCCTTCTCTATCGTTGAACTTTCCATGGCCGGCCGTGAGTTTCTCCCCCTCCGCTGCTTCCGCCTTCTCCAGTGAGCTCCGTCGTGGCCTTCTCCCGGCCATGTCTCCTCCTGCACCGTGAATGTGCCCTCTTTCTCTATTTCTATGTTATTATGGATGTATTTATGTATGTGTCATTTGTGACTGGATTTGCATAAATTATTATGTGATGGTACATTTATGGATATGTGTTATGTGTGCAAGGAGGTGTGCATGTTTGTTGTATATGTTTATGTAAGAGTGTGTATATATGTATAAATGTATGCATGATTATAAGTATGTGAGCATTGTGATTGCCTCGGTGTATGCATGATTATGTGTATGTATGTATATGCTCGTATATATATGTATAGGGGTGTGTACATGTACATTTATGTGTACGTGTGGTTATATGTGTTTGGTTATATGTTACAACAATGCAGACCAGCTTGTGCGCTCCAAACCGGTAACAGAAGACCCAGCCCCGATCTGGATTTATGTTCATTATGGAGCCGGTACACTGGCGATTCAAAAACTGACCCATGAGATGATCCGGAGATTCATACCGGTTCGTGCAGTAGAGACCGGATGGTGATTCGGTTCTAAAATCACTTCATTTCATGTGATTGTTTGTTTAGTGGTCTATTTCAATTTCAGCGTTTTATCTTAATGTTTCATGTGCCTGTATATATTATTCTGCATTATTCTGTTCATGTCGGTCACTATTGTTATATTGTGATGCTCTGATATTATTTTATTGATATATCGTTACTCTGTTACCAACAGTATTGTCGATTCGTTCCATTATTCTAGGCTGATGAGTATAAGTCCTGAGAATTTAATTATAAAGTTGAGGAATAATTAATGAGATTGCTTCATTGATAGATTGGATCAGTGGACTATATTAAGGTGAGACTGGATCTGGTGATGGAGAATGAAATTTACATATTGTTAATGTGTGCGTATGTATATATATGTATATGTGTGTGTGTGTGTATGTGTGTGTGTATGTCTCAATGTGTGTGTGTGTGTCTATATATATGTAGAGTCAGAATCTTAGCACTGAGATGTGGTGACTCATTTTATCGATGGGTAACATTATTTGATTTATTAGATCTGTTGATGCTTGGATTTATTATTAGATTCTTATTGGAGTGGAGATTGACTTAGAGGTAAGAAGGAGTGTAGACTGGACTAATAGAGCACATAGATATATAGTGGATTCGATAACATGTTACTGAGATATTCTTGTCCTATCATTTCATTATAGATTGTTTACCATTTCGAATTCAGGATTATTTGTGGTATATCTTTGACTGTGACTTGACAGGACCTAGTGATTAGCCTAGTTCATGTTTGTGGATGAGTGATACATTTCATGTAAAGTATTATGAGGCAATTGTTTGGTGATTATTTAGATAGAAATTTTTAAATATTGAGGACTGATAGAATATGATGCTATTTTACTAGAAGACTGAATCTACCTTGATGCTTGGAACTATGTATGAACTTTGTTAGATTTAGAGTTGACCTGAGATGTATATTCTTTATGTTGGATATTGTGATTGACCTTGAATAGAAGTGAGAACATGTGATGATCTTGATCGATGATCTTGCTGTTATTCGATGTGAGTATATGACTAGACATAACTGATTGTTTATGCGAGACTGTGATATACTAGTGATTTGAAGATGAATATACTGATAATATAAAGAATTAGAGTAAACTGATTGGAATGAGGTAGCTGGTTATTGATTTATTGAGGTGATGGTTTACCATATTAGGTATTTTGACATGGATTGATACTTGACGTTCATGATGATTGTATTAGGACTATTGGTTGATGGATCAGTTACTATTGTATCTTAGTGCAGATTGATGAGATATTGATCAATCTAGATGAGACTATTTATTGAGCAGTATCCGGGCTTGTTATTGTATTTATGTTATTGAAAGTTACTGAGAAAATATTATCAGACCGTAACACATGTATTGTTTCATTGTTCTAATGTTTATGCGGTAATATTATCCAAATTGTTATTGTTACCATCATTGATATTGTAACTGTCACCGTATCGTCTCAGTAATCAAAATAATATAGATATTGATTGATCTAAATACTAATGTAATTGAACAACTTGCACTGGTATTGGGGAGATTGATGGAGGAGACAGCATCTGTATTGTGGGTGGACCTAGGATACAGGTTGCACAGCTGAGATACGGTTTCACTGCAGGGTTCTGGGGGATGACTGACATCCCGTATTATTCATATTGTTATTATTATTGACTACCTTGCGGTAGGACCTGGTTCAGCGTCAGGTGGTTGGGCCATGATTTCGGGTATGTACGGAACCCACCAAAAGCATGGACAATGTCTCCAAACAATTAGTTTCAATAACTTGGAACCCTGATTGACACGTGTAGTAGGCGTAGTATGGAATGCATCTATTACAAGTGGCAATTAGTGTTCGCTGACATAATAAATATTAATAAACTGTTATTATGTACTATAATGGACTGTACTCACCTGACTGAATATCATATAAGTTATGATAGACATATGATTGTACACATGACCAGATTGTATACTAGACTAGTGACATATGCTAGGTTATATATCTTGATATCAGTTGTTTATTTACAGTTATATTAGTCATCTTTTATCTGCAGAGTTATTCATGTTATTGTTATTCAACTATCTTTATTTTCAGCTTTAGACCTATTGTTATTTTGTACACATTATTTATATGCATGAGCACTTTCTCCTTTTCTTATGCACTCATTAGGTCACTTCTGATGACCCAGGATTCGCACGTCTAGATACTGGATGTTTCATATTATTGATCAGGTGTTCGTTGAGATCATACATGTTATGAGGAGGTGAAGTTTCTCTCTTCTTGATTATCGATATTCCTGCTCTTTTATTCATGTTATTCCTCGATGCTCTCTATATTGTTTCCAGTCACCATTTCATATTCTTATTCATATGCTATAATTGTGTTAGATATTATATGTCATATTGCAGTGATATTGATTTATTGTAGTAGATTTTATAACTTGTTCAGATTACTTCAGGCTTAGCGTTTATATGTGGGGTATTCTCCTCGCGTATCTACGTCGCCGACTCTCGTTGTGACTCCATTTTCACGTATTTTGGGAAGTGGGGCGTGACAGGATTTTTTTTGGGATCAGAACCATTTTACTCATAGAGGACCTAGTTCTTTCCGGTGACCTGAGACAAGTTATAGTTACACAGCAATATATATATACTATCCATATTATGATATTCAGTCCACTTTTAAATTGATCGTCCACCCATTGGATATCCATCTTTTTTATTTTTGATACCCCTGATTCCAACTTTTCTTCTTCTTGAGTTATCTGGGTTCCATCTTAATTCTTATTCTTCTCCTCGATTCTATTTCCCTGATTCTGTCTCTTGAGATCGGTTACTTCATTTTGAAGCTGGCAGCAGAGATCAAAGCGTGCAGCGGAAACGTGGTGGACCCATGATGTGTTAAAAAGTGACGTGGAAGCTTGTTTATTTCTCCCTTGATTTTTATTCTGTTATCATTCCCTGCTTTATAAAAATTTCGAGGACGAAACGAAATTTTATAAGGTGCGTAGAGTGTAATATCCCTAGTTTAAAATGCTGTATTTTTATTTTTAAGTATTTATTTTGTTTTACTGATTATTTTATAATTATTTGTTAACTTGATTTATACTTATTATTATTATTAAATATACAAATTATTTTAGACTATTAAATAATTATTTGGACTGTTATTATTCATTAACATTTCTACTACTTATTATTATTATTCTTTTAGTTATTTTTATTAGTAGTAGTTATTTCCATTATTATTATCTTATTATGATTAATATTTATTTTAATATTATTAATGTGATTTATTTTATATATTTTGCTATTAATATTATGATTTATTGTAAATTATTAGTTTAATATTGTTGTTATTATATTATTATTAGTTGTTATTATTATTATTTACTATTATTATTTTATTAGTGTTATTATTGTTGTTACTATTATGGTTATTATTGGTGTTATATATATCATTTTTATTGATATTAATAGTCTTCTTGATTCTTTTCCTCATACCTATTATTCTGTGATCTGTTAGCCCATATCCATTTACTGTTTCCTTGATTCCTAATCTAACTCATTATATAGACCCAAGGCCAATAAGTCTAACCCAAATTCTAAACCCAATCTCCATTAATCCTAATCTTAACAAATTAATCCTAACTAATAAACCATATCCTAATCTAGAACCCTAACTTAATCTTCTCCTCTTTCCTTTGCTGGCAGCCCCAACCTACTATATAGCTTCCTCTTCTTCTCTAGCGAGACCCCCAACGGTAGCCTGTGACACCCTGACATCCTCGCGGCCTCCGCCTCCTCTGTCGTCGAACTCTCCATGGCCGGCAGTGAGTTCCTCCCCCTCTGCTGCTTCCGCCTCCTCCAGTGATCTCTGCCGCGGCTTTCTCCCAGCCATGTCTCCTCCTGCACTGTGAGTGCCCTCTCTCTGTTTTTATGTTATTATGGATGTATTTATGTATGTGTCATTTGTGATTAAGTTTGCATAAATTATTATGTGCTGGTACATTTATGAATATGTGTTACATTTGCATAGATGTATGCATGTTTGTTGTATATGTTTATGTAAGAGTGTGTATGTATATATAAATGTATGCATGATTATAAGTATATGAGCATTGTGTATGCCTCGATGTATGCATGATTATGTGTCTGTATGTACATACTCGTGTGTGTGTGTGTAGTGTGTACATGTGCATTTATCTGTACGTGTGGCTATACGTGTTCGGTTATATGTTATAGTGATGCAAACCTATTCGTGTGCTTCGAACCTGGTAAAAAAAGACCCAGACCCGATCTGGATTCATGTTCGTTATGGACCCGATACACTGGCGATTCAAAAATCGACCCATGGGATGATCCGGAGATTCATATCGGTTCGTGCAGTGGAGGCCGGATGGTGATTCGCTTCCAAAACTACGTCATTTCATGTGAGTGTTTGTTTCTTGGTCTATTTCAACTTCAGTGTTTTATCTTAATATTTCATGCGTTTGTATATATTATTCTGCATTATTTTGTTCATGCTGGTTACTACTGTTGCATTGTGATGCTCTGAGATTATTTTATTGATATATCATTACTCTATTACCAATTGTATTGTCGATTCGTTCCATTATTCTAGGTAGATGAGTATTAGTCTTCATCCACCTTATTAGTAATCTCCAGATGAGAATTTAATTGTAAAGTTGAGAAATAATTAATGAGATTGCTTCATTGATAGATTGGATCAATGGACTATATTAGGGTGAGACTGGATCTGGGAATGGAGAATGTAATTTATATATTGTTGATTTGTGTGTATATGCAGAGTTCGTATCTTAGCACTAAGATGTTGTGACTCACTCTATCGATGGGTAACATTATTTGATTTATTAGATTTGTTGATGCTTGGATTTATTATTGGACTCTTATTGGAGTGGAAATTGACTTAAAGTTAAGAAGGAGTGTAGACTAGATTAATATGAATAATAGAGCACATGGATATATAAAGGATTTAATAACCTTTTACTGAGATATTCTTTTCCTATCATTTCATTGTAGATTGTTTACCATTTCGGATTCAGGATTATTTGTGGTATATCTTTGACTGGGACTTTACTGGACCTAATAATTAACCTAGTTCATATTTGTGGATGAGTGGTACATTCATGTAAAGTATTATGAGGCAATTGTTTGGTAATTATTTAGATAGGAATCTTTTTAAATATTAAGGACGATAGAATATGATGTTATTTTACTAGACGATTGAATCTACCTTGATGTTTGAAACTATGTATGGACTTAGTTAGATTTAGAGTTGACCTGAAATGTATATTCTTTATGCTGGATATTGTAATTTACCTTGAATAGAAGTGAGAATGTGTGATGATTTTGATCGATGATCTTAGTGTTATTCGAAGGTGAGGATATAACTAGAGTTGATTATGGGAGATACTGATATACTGTTGACTAGAAGATGGATATACTGATAATATAAAGAATTAGAGTAAATCGACAGGAATGAGATAGCTGGTTATTGATTTATTGAGGTGATGGTTTACCATATCAAATACTTTGATATGATTGATACTTGATGTTCATGATGATTGTATTGGGACTATTGGTTGATGGATTAGTTACTATTGTATCTTAGTGCAGAGGGATGAGATATTGATCAGTTCTAAATGAGACTATCTATTGAGCAGTATTCGGGCTTGTTATTGTATTCATGTTATAGAAAGTTTCCTGGGAAAATATTGTCAAACTGTAGCACATGTATTGTTCCATTATTCTACCGTTTATATGGTAATAGTGTCTACATTGTTATTGTTACCATCATTGATATTGTTATTGTCACTGTATCGATCCAGTAATCAAAATAACATGGATATTGATTGATCTAAATAATAATGTAATTGAACAAGTTACACTGGGATTGGAGATTGATGGAGGAGATAGTGTCTGTATTTTGGTGGACCTAGGATACAAGTTGCATAGCCGAGATACGGTTCTACTGCAGGGTTCCAGGGGATGACTGACATCCCGTATTATTCATATTGTTATTGTTATTAACTACCTAGCGGTAGGACCTGGTTCAGCGCCAGGTGATTGGGCCATGGTTCCGGGTATATATGGGACCCACCTAAAGAATGGACAATGTCTCCAATCAATTAGTTTCAATAACTTAGGACCCTAGTTGACAGTGTAGTAGGTGTAATATGGGATGCATCTATTATAAGTGGCAATTGGTGTTCGCGGACATAATTAATATTGATAAACTGTTATTATGTACTATAATGGACTGTACTCACCTGACTAAATATATATAAGTTACGACAAATAAATGATTGTACACATGACCAGATTGCATACCAGACTTGTGACATGTACTGGGTTACATATTTTGACATCAGTTATTTGTTTACAGTTGTATTAGTCATCTTTTATCTGCAGACTTATTTATGTTTTTGTTATTCAGCTATATTTTATTTTCAGTTTTAGACCTATTGTTATTTTGTAAACATTATTTATATGTACGAGCACTTTTCCTTTTCTTATGCACTCATTAGGTCGCTTCTGACGACCCTAGATTCGCACGTCCAGATACTGGATGTTTCATGTTATTGATCAGGTGCTCGTTGAGGTCGTACATGTTGCGAAGAACTTGAGTTTTTCCTTTCTTGATTATCGGTTTTCCTGCTCTTTTATTTATATTTTTTCTCGATTCTCTCTATATTGTTTCCAATCACCATTTTATGTTCTTATTCATATGCTATCATTATGTTTGATATTTATATGTCATATTGCAGTGATATTGATTTATCATAGTAGATTTTATAGCTTGTTCAGGTTACTTTAGGCTTAGCGTGTATACGTGGGTATTCTTCTCGCGTATATACATTGCCGACTCTCATCGCACTCTGTTTTCATGTATTTTGGGAAGCGGGGCGTGACAATCACCATCAGCTTCGGGAAGCTGAATGAAAGATGGAAGAGAGGTCCTAATAGAATAGAATCTATCCTGCAAGGATATTGTTTGTGCCATTTCGGGATCGGGTTTAGGAGTTAAAATGTTTCTACTTAATCTAGACTTAGCTGGGTCTTTCGACCAAGCTGACATACACAATCAATAGAAAACAAGATCCAACAGAAAAGTCAAAGTTAAAATCAATCAAGCTTATTCTTAGGTAGACATAGACTATACGACTCCTGACTTTAGATTATCCGCGGGAGGTATATTACCAAATTGGATTATGAGTTAATGGCCAGGTAGGTGGCTGATCAGTCATATATATTGCATATATATTGTCACATTACCATGTTTATTATCTAATAAATCCTATTAATAAGTCTTATTTTCTTAATAAAATACAGACCCATTGGTAAAAGAAAGAGAAGAAAAATGAGCCCAAAGCCCATCAAAATTTTGATTTAATTCAGAATTAAATCGAAATCAAAAAATCAGGGCAGATAATGGCAAATCAGAGAAGTTGAAAACCAGCTAAAATAAATCTTGCCAAATCGATCGGTTAAAGCCAAAGATCAAAGGCAGTTTCGTCAAATTTAGGAGATGAAACGGGAAAACCAACAAGAGATAAAGGTGTATCACCAAACGAGGGATTACCAACAACCAGATGAGGCCACCTGACCATACCATGGCTAGATTTGTTGGGGAGCGTTTGCTCTGTACGCCCTCCCCCGTTTGATTTTTCCTTATAAATATCACATTTTTCAAAGAAAAAGAGACCGAAAATTAGTTTAGGTTATTATCTTTGTTTTTAGGGTTTAGGTTCCTTGTTAGATACTATTAAGAAGTTGTATCTCTGTTTTTCAATTTGTAGTTCAGTCCAAATACCAGTAAGAGAGAAGAAAAGAGTGATTGTAACCTGAAGTTGAAGTGACATCAATAAAGGATCAAGATTTCTCCTCTTCTACAATTCACGGGTATGTCTCATTTCATTTACATGTCTTCCTTTATCTTAATTATGAGTAGCTAAATTCGTATTTTTGGGCTCACTATCACCTTTCTCTTCGATCCCTCTTGGAACCCAACGGAATCATTTGTATGCCTTAAACTAAGCCTTTCTTCTTTGAAAGTATTCTTGAAGGCACATGAGGATGGGTTTGAATTCCTAAACTTCTATTTCTTTTAAAATATCACTTGAACTTATTTTTATTTCATACTTGAAAGATAACTTGATGATTTAACTTAAGCTTATCTGCTTTGCTAATGACTTTCGAAACTTAAGCTTAAGTTTTTGTCTATGATTTAGTTGAGGCACTAAGAATTTCAAGAGAAGAACATATCCTTGAGTAGTAAGATAGTGAGCCCAAATCTTTTTTCCTATATTAAAAACAACAAATCAATTTTCAGGCTTTTTAAAGATCACCTTTTCCAAAGCCTTTTCTAAGTTTTCAATTTTCTTTTAATCATTTCCTTACTCTTCATTCTCTTTTTCAACATAAAAAAACACCGACACTATTCTTTGCTTTTTAAACAAAATTATCGAAACTCTTTCATCGCATTCCTTCTCGTGGACACGATCCGTTAGCCCAAAGCTAGACGGTAACTCTCACTGCTTTCATTTACAATCAAATTTTGGCGCCGTTGCTAGGGAGGGAACGGTGTAATTGTTTTCTAACAAGTTTGGTGTCTTATTTCAGGGTCGTTAAGGAATCAGATTTAGCACTCAAGCTTTGCAGGAGAAGACTTACTATTATGTGCCCCTACTCTCGAAAGTCGGAAGTAGAATTTCAAGAAATTGCAGCGCAAAAGCTTATAATGTTTGGACTACTAAAAACTCTTTTTGCAGGACATATTGCTTTGCAAAAATATAGTTTCTGTATGTTATTTTTGCTATATCTGATATTCAGACTCCCTATTTTTAATCCAACAGTAATCTGATTGATTGCTAATTGCTTAAAAAACTTACATTCTAGGCATTTGTCTAATTACGTTTCTTTTACGATTACTGTTGAAGATAGCTGGAGACAAGGTACGTATGTATAGCATATAGTTTAAGAAATATTCTTGGGTGATATTTGCTTGTGAATGTTACTTTCTATATCTTGCACACTCTTGACAATCAATTTTAAGGGGAAAACTCAAAACAAGATAAGGTGTGAAAGTCATTATCCTTTCTTAGCCCACAAACCATCTCCAAGCACGCATAGCCTAAGCTTAACTTAAAATCTGATAGACGTTGGCCTTAGGGACATCTCGAACTCATTAGAAGATTATCTTAAGGTGAAAGGTGTTAGAATTTGACTCCTGCTAAATCAGTGCCTAAGGACAGGGATTGAGGGATGAAACCCCGAAGGCTGGTGGTTTGGCTTAATTATGCCCGTCGCTTTTGCGCGAATACCTTCCACCAATCTTGCCCTGACCTAGCTGATTAGCTTGTGGTCAAAATCTACATTATACCTCCTGTGGACAATCAACCAGTTAGGAGTTGTCTAGGTCAAGGTTACCGTAGACTAGGCTTGGTTGTTTCTTCTTCTTGATTATTGATGAACTTATTTGTGATAGTGTTTGTGTATACAAGTGTGGTCAAGAGACCCTAATTTATCTAGGTTAACTAAAAACACATCACCACCCAAGTTCGAACCAAGACCAGATTCGGTTATGGCTCAACCGACATCTTTGCAGGATAGGTTCTATCCCATTAGAATCTCTCTTCCATCTTGCATCCAACTTCCATCGGTTAGTGAACACAACTTTGAGCTTAAGTCTCAGTTCATTAACACACTCCCTAAGTTCAATGGCTTAGAGTCCGAAGATGCTTACTTCTTTATTAGAGAATTTGAGGAAGTATGCTTAATGATGAAAATCCCACATCTTGTAGATGATGCTATTAGGTTGAGATTTGTCCCATTTGCTCTTAAGGACTTAGCCAAGAAATGGCTTTACAGCTTAGCGACTGGCTCTATCAAATCCTGGGATAGTTTCATCAAGGTCTTCTTGAAGAAATTTTATCTAATTCATAAGACTGGTCTCGTTAGGAATAACATCATGCAGTTCAAGCAAGAACTTAGCGAACTATTTTGGAGGTACTTTGAACGCTTGAAAGACCTCCTTGTCTAATGTCCTCATCATGGAATAGAGAAATGGCAACAATGCCAAATTCATTATGATGGTTTAGACTACTCAGCTAAGATCCTTTTAGAAACTATGTGCCAAGAGGGATTCTTGCGGAAGGATGAGAATTAAGGATGGAATTTATATGAAGATCTAGCTGAAAAGACCATCCAATGGGAACTAACTAATGAAAGCTCTAGAAATTCAAGCTCCATCTCTTCCAAAGGGGGCCTCCATTCAATTGAATCATCCATAGCTGCCAAGACTAAAATAGCAAACCTAACGAGAAGAGTAGAAGTTCTAGAAACTAAGGAACCAAGTCAAGTTAACCAAGTCAGCCAAAACCAATTTCTAACTTCGGGCTGTGCTTACCGTCAAGACATGAATCATGTGTTTGAGGAGTGTCTTGTGCTTCAAGCTCAGCAACAATACCTGAACCGATGAATAC
>JAVJIF010032393.1:0-37500 GCA_038442645.1 Agave tequilana | reverse complement strand
ATTTTAGATTACATTTTAGTTGTGAGTGCAAATGAGATGTTGTTTGTGAGCCAAAGAAGGGTTATGACTTCCCCAACCTTATCTTATTAGGGGTTTTGCCCTTAAGTCGATTTTGTGCTAGTATGCAAAATAATAGAATAGTATCACTCAAAGCAATTAAATCACCACAAGTGTTTCCTAATCTAGATGCTATGTAGACTTACCTCGATCTACATCACTCTTCGATAATAATTTAAAGTTTAAAATAAAAATAGACGGATGCCTAGATGCAAGTCTATTCGGTTTTTAAATTTCAATCACGTGTTACTATTATTCTCAGAAATAGTGTCCAGATAGGTTACAGTAAAATCTAACAACTGCAGAAAATACAATACTCAGGTTCAATAGCTATAGAAGAAAACAAAAACCCTAACTCACTGGGATCACCGCATTTTCCTAGCTTTGGCCGCGTTTGCGCGGCTTTCCTGACGCTTCTGGTATTCTGCCTTCTAGGGCAGTGGCTATGCAGTTCTTCTAATCCTTTGCAAATTCCAACTTCCTATAACTGTCCCTGTACATACAAATATAGAAGAATTGAGTTAGAAAACAAATCGTTCCCTCCCCGGCAACGGCACCAAAATTTTGATTGTAAAGAAGAATACAGAGAATATGAAAAGTGTATTTGATTGGTTTTGACTCTGAATCTTCGCAATTTAACCGTGTAGTGGGGGCTATATGGGTCGAACCTCAGGGAGAGATGTGATGGAAGCGTTTTAGTATTGTTGTTTCCTTACACCTTTTTTTGTTTGGAGTAGTTAAAAGAAGAGATTAGTTAAAAGAATTTTGGTTTTGATATTAATGAAGAGAAAGATCACAACTTGCTAATAATCTACAAACAAAAACAAATAATACCAACTAGAGATTTCTTCACGCTAAACCCTAAACGTGATAAATTACTCTAGGATTCAAGTAAAACACACAAGACAAATAACAAGGTTCTAGTTAAAGTAGCACTAGTTAAAATTTAACATTAAAATATTAAGACAATGGTCAAGTATAGATTAAGAAAAATAGTTAAAGAGTACTATCAAGTAGTTGACCTAATTATCAACATCATGCGCCTTCAAGATAAACCTAAGGTTTAAGCATGCATGGAATTTAATTGGGTTCTCTATTCAATATTTAGGTCCATAATGGTGATATTAGCAAGTCATGAAAAGTGAATTTAGTTACTCATGGGTGAAAAGGAAAAAGCATGATTTTTGAATAAGAAGATTGCATGAAATAAAGAAGCAAATTAAAGAACAAAAAGTAAGTAAATAACAAAAGAGATATAAAAAGAACAAAAGCACCTTGTATTGATCTGTCACCTCGAATTACAATGGATTCTCCTTCTTACCAATCTACTTCAAAGTAAAAAAAAAACTTGAAAATTACAATGAAAATTCAGGGATCTAACGAAAACCCTAAGCTTGAGTTTCTGAGATACCTTTTCTTTGTTACTCTGTAGGGGTATTTATAGGAGATCCTAAAGGTAGAATGAACACTCCCTCCAAAACTCCACGCAAACGGCCACAGTATAGCCATGTTTCCGCGGCTATTTCGGGACAACGTTGCACTTTTGTGGAGTCTGGGCACGCCCTTTGGAGTGTGGCTTCATCTCATTCATCCGTGTGGCAATCCATCCTTAGAATCTTTATTTGATCCCCAAATTCTAAAATATTTCGTTCTCCTAGATAACTTGAAAATTAAATTATTTCTAAATCCAAGTTAAATTCAAATTTTCTCTTCTTTATTTTTAACTTCTGGTGCAAGCAACCGAAATTTGAATAGAAGTCCACCTCTATCTTCAGTTGGATGATGATTTATCTTGTTCTATCATTTTCCTCCTCTAGATTATAAATTAACTTAAAACCCAAATTTAAATGGGATAGAATAGAAGCTTCCTTTATCTTCCCAATTAAGCTTTATTTTCATAATAATTGTGGCATTTTGGTCTTCTTTTGGGCTTTC
Organism: Agave tequilana; assembly: GCA_038442645.1. Classification (NCBI taxonomy): domain Eukaryota; kingdom Viridiplantae; phylum Streptophyta; class Magnoliopsida; order Asparagales; family Asparagaceae; genus Agave; species Agave tequilana. The sequence goes on along the minus strand of JAVJIF010032393.1, from coordinate 35,508 downwards.
TCTTCAAAATAAAGTGAAGCTTTCATGGAATTTTGACTTAATCGATAAGTTCCCGCAGAGCATGAGTTCCATATCTCAACTTAATAACCGGCCGAGAACAAGAATCCTGATTAAAGTGACACTTCACTACGACTAACTCGATAAATTTTTCACGAAATTTAACTCTTTAATTCCCAGGGAGATTATAGAAGTCACCAGTGGAACAGAAAAATTCACTTCAAATGGCATGATCTGAAGCCTTCAATGAACAAGGCTAGAGGAAAATATTGCCTTCTAAGTCTAATATACAATTTTCGATAACTCATCATGCTGAGGGGAATAGCATGGCTAGCCCAACTCAAACTATAGTTGGTAAAGGAAAACCAAATCGTTGATAGCTGAGGGTTTGCTAAAAATTCTAAGGGACCTGATACCATTTGATTCCTCCAAAATTCTCTACCAATCTCGTCCAAGGAATGGTAGATCCATAAAGCGAATTAGTCATGTTAAAATTTTTACCTCTGACTTTTTCTTCATTTTAGGAGTATTATTCTCCTATTCTCTAGCACATGTTTTAGGAGCGTTGTCTCATATTCCCCGGTGAAATTCTCTAGCAATATTCTTACATTTCGCACAAAACATTCAATCCCACCAAAGCCCCTTGCCAATTCTCGTCCATGAAATGGTAAGACCACATCAAATTGTAATCATTTCTCCAACAAAATGAACTATAGATCAAGCCTATCACATTAACATTAAACCTCTAACAGTAAAACCTTTGAATATCCATAGTAGATCCTACTAATATCCCCAGCGGATTGGAATTCCACCTATCATTCTCCTCCGTAGAATGTGTTGGCCCAAAGGCCTATCACTCTAGTTTTGATGATGATCAACTCATGTAGTTATAGTACTAATGATCTTGTGTTTATTTAGTCTCAGATTTGTGATCAAGATCTTAGTAGGTGTGTAGCTTCAACAAAAGATTTAAAATCAAGCTTTGGACCTAGCACGGTTTGATTCAAGAGCTTGTGCATCAAGCCCTTATCAAGTACTCAAGAGGAGTCTAGCTCATTGGATCGTGTTTGGACCAAGTCAAGAAGGAGAAGAAGACTTCAAGTGAAGGCTTCAAGATCAAGACTTGTGTCTAAATTTGTTTTTATAAGATTTTGTTTTTAGATAAAATGTAAAGGATAGAATAGTTGGTGGATTGCTCATGTATACCATATACACACACACTCTTGATTTAGATGAGTTTTCATAAAAGAATTTTTATTTTGGAAAAATACAAAAGAGTTTTCTTTTTGAAAAATACCGGTTTGGTTTTTGGTATTTAAAGTTTACATGTTTTTAACCAAAACCAAATTTAGAGTTTAATGTCAAAAATATAGATATTTCACCATGTATGTGTAGTGGATCATATACATACACTCTATGCTTTAAAAGTTGTTTAAATATCTTGTTTTTGTATTTGGAGAAGTTTTGGAAAAACCAATTTTAGAAAAATACAGTTTTCGTTTTTAGCCAAAATTTCCAAGTTACAAAAATTGTTCAAATTATTTGTAACATGTCTTGATTTTGCTGAAGCATGTTTGTTTATCAAAGTATAATGTTAAAACTATTTTTGTAGATTTTTCATGATTTTATGGGATTTTATTTGAGCCAAAATGACCAACATTTTAATCCCTAAAATGACCTATCTGGCTTCAGCCGGTCGACCGGACCGGTCGACCGAGCTTGAAGTCGGTCGATCGAGACTGTTGACCGACGTGCACAGAATGTGCACGCCAGGACTGCTGGAGGGCCGGTCGACCGACCCGGTCGACCGCAGAGAGCTTCTGCTATCTGGAAAGCCCCGGTCGACCGGGCCGGTCGACCGACAGAGAGCTCTTCTCTCTGTTCCAGTGCCACGGTCGACCGGCCGGTTGACCGCTGGCTCAACGTTCAGAATTCTGACCATTGGCCGGTCGACCGGGCGGTCGACCGACAGGCCAAGCTGGCTCCCAACGGCTAGTTTTTCTAGCCCTATAAATTTGGGTTTTTGGGTGCTGTTTTCTACAAGATCTTAAGTGGATTTTTACACCAGTTTTTCTTACTCTTTCAAGAGGTTTTCTCCACTTATATTAGAGCGAAATATTTTCAATCAAAAGGAGAGTTTATCAAGAGTGTTTTAAAAGTGATTTTCTTGAGTTTTCCTCCACCATTTCAATCCTTCTTTTCTCACACAACACTTGAGCTTTCCATTGCTATATCTACCTATAGGAGTGTTATTGTGAGAGTTTTTATTGGTGATCAAAGTGTTTAGATCACCAAGAGTTCTTTCTTGTACTTTGAGGAGGCGGACTTGCGGGTTCGCGGTGTTTCAGTTCGTGTGTGAACTCCGTGTTTGAGGTGCGGCCTCGGCGAGCTTGTGGGCTTGCGGTGTGTACGGGACTAGAGAGTCCAAGGAGTTCAAGTGTGAACTCGCCTTGTAGGTGTTGCGGCACCGAGTTATCCGGTGGGATCGATTATAGTGAAAATCCTTCATAGTGTTGAAGGCGGGGACGTAGAGCAAGTATGCTCGAACCTCGAAACAAATATCCCGTATTTGCGATTGCTCTCTCTCTCTCTCTCTCTATCTCTTACTTGTTTATATCTTGCATTCTTTATTGTCTTTATCATTATATGCTTGATATACATTGTGTGCTTATTGATATATGCTTGGGGATTGTTTGCTAACACTTGTATTCAACCAAGAGAGCCAACGCGGCACCTCAACTCTTATTTAGAAGAATCTTGAGGAGTTAGTCCAGAGCCCTTCACGGAAAATTCGGCTACACTCTTGTGTTATACGTGGTGTTTAGTGTAATAAGTTTTTAATTCCGCATTAAGTGACCATTAGATTAGCCATCACCTATTCAACCCCCCTCTAGGTGATTTACAATTGGTATCAGAGCCAAGTGCTCTTGATTTGGGTCTTACAACCTAGAGTTAAAGATCCTCATTTTTTAGGCTAATCACAATATTTGTACACACACCATGGATTTCATGTCACCTCCCACCTTTGACATTCTTAACATCCAAACTTGGAAAGTTAAGATGTCTTTGTACCTCAAAGGCCTAGGAATTCATGTTTATCTTGCTACCATTAATGATTCATATGTTAATAATAGCAAGTATATTGAGGCTAACTCAAAAGCCATTCATGCTTTAAAGAGTACCCTAAACAATGATTATTTATGTAAGGTTGCTAACATTGACTCGGCTTTTGTAGTTTGGAACACCATCATCTCCCTTGGCGAAAAAGAACAATATTATGCGGGGAGCGATCGGATGTTGGAAATGATACTTTCAACGTGTGCTACATGGTCCAAGGGGATAACCCCCTTGAGGTAACTACCGAATCCGAGGTAGAAGAGGACGTTGATTTGTCCTACAATGAACTTGCATCTTTTTGTCAACAACTCTTAGAAAAATATGACATGATTAAAAAGGATAACAAAAATTTGAAAAAGAAATTTGATTGCATGTTAAAAGAAAATAATTCTTTTAAAAGTAAAGTTGCATGCTTTGAAAAGAAAATGAAAAATTGAAAATGAAAATGTTTCCTTGATGCCAAAATTAAATGATCTTTGTGAAGGAAACACTAATTTGAAAAATAAAATTATTTTGGTGAAAAAACAAAAAGAAGTTGCTTTAAATGAAAACACTTCTTAAAAAGAAAAATGATTGAAAAAGAAAAAGAAAATGTTTCTAAAAAGAATAAGAAAAATGATTCTCTATCTCACCATGCTTTACATGCCACCATTAATCAAAATGAGATTAAAAATTTAAAAAATAAAATTGATTGTTTGAGCTCAACTTTGAGCACATGTGCATTTTACCACTCTAGATTGGAGTCTTTGTTTTCAAAGAAACAAACTTCACATATTCATGCACATCACCCTAATGCAAATTCACTATTTGCACACCACGATCACACTCATACACATATGCATTCTAAGGTGTATAAATGTACACATTGTGGCCGCAAAGGCCATTTAGCAAAATTTTGTTTTGATAAGATACATCATGTTAATTTTGCTAATAAAAATGTTTGGGTTCCTTACAAAGCTAACCCCCAAGGATCCAAAAGAAAATGGGTACCAAAATCCCCACCTTTTATTTTTGATGTAGGTGCGGGCTCTCACAAAATGTGAGAGGGATGGTGCCTTGGTGGTGGTTGCATATGGACTTGATGGACACACATTTGATGCACCGCTATCAAGGAGGTTTGGTGGGACAACCACCATATTTTGGAGAATTAGAGCTTAGTTCTTTGGTTTGGTAACTATCTCTAATAACTCCTAGTTTATTTACATGCTTTTCATTGATGATTTCTTTAGCATGTTCATGTTTTTATGCTTCATGAGGTATATAACTTGTTTAGATGTAGATTCTATTAAAACTTGAATTTATACATGTACAAGTAGTGAGCAACAAATTGATTCATATATATTTGCACTTCATTGTTCATTTGTACTGACTATATGCACATGTATAGCCTAGTTTTGATGATTCTCTCATTTACACTTATTTTGCCTATTTTCATGTTTTGCTTCATGTATATGTATTTAGTATTCAAATCTAATAAATATACATGTATACCCCATGAGTCATTTGCCTTCATGCAATTTACATTATGAACTCTTTTCATGTTTGGGATATGTATGCATATTGTTAGTTTTGGATAAAACATACATATACCTAGAAGTTTGTTCTTAAGATGAAAAATAAATTTTTATGATTTTCATCTTTATATGGAAAATAAACTTTCATGATTTGTTTGATAAAATAATATTCATGTTTGTTTTGAGCATTATTGATTATTTTCATGAAAATGCTATTTACATGATTTTTGAACACTCACACTTCATTTGTTTTGTCATGACTTTATTTCATGAACATCTTTATGAGCTTTATCGATTTTGAGTGTCAACTCTTGTGTATTTTGTATGATTCATGAAAAACATATGATTTGATTTCATGTTTTGAAGGATCTTTAACTAGTTTTTCAAAAATTATTTAACTAGTTATTTATTCTCCATTTGGTAGTGTTTTCACTATAAAAAAAATTTTTTTTTTTCAAACTCTATTTTGAAAACCCCTACCAACACCGTAATGGGAGGATGGATGGGCGAGTATGCCTTGTAAGCTTAATTGAAAAATCTTTTATCTTGAGCATATAATGGGTGGAAGGTTATGAGTTATATACTTGATCTCTATTGGTATTTTCATTTTGTATATACTCATATTTTGTTTCCTATATATGTATGCTTCATTTCAAATAATATCAATTTCTATTAGAATTTTCATACATATATATGATTTATTTGTGCTTGATTTTCTAGATATTAACTTGTTTAAAGCACAAAGTATGTTTATGCTAAGCTTGATTCAAATCCTTATTTTCAATTGGTTTCTCAATTGATATTTTAATAAGCTTATGCATTATTTTTTAAAAAATATGCAATAATTTTCAATTGGTATCAATATGATTCTATTCAAAATTTGTAATGATTACTTACAAAATTGGTATCTTAAAATTTGATTATAAGTGGTACCTTAAAATTTTTTGTTTATATGATATCTTAAAATTTGATTTATTAAGATATCTCAAAATTTGTTTTATTAAGAAAAATTCAAAATTTGTTTTAATAAGAAATATTAAAAATGTTTTGATTTGTATTGCCTATATGCAAGGGGAGCTTAACATCTCTTCTACATATAGATTCATGTTGAGTGTATCTTATATTGAGGAGCTTGACAACTCTTCTTTATGCGGTACACGTGTGTAGGGGGAGCCTCACATCTCCTCTTATGCATTACATATTATGCATTATGTGAGTTAGGGCTTGTCATCCCTTCTTCATGTAATGCATATATGTAGGGAAGTTAACTTAGCGTCTTCCTCTTCATGAATGTATATCACATATATTTTTATTGATTGATTTGGTTTTCAACCCTTTATTGTTTCTTTGTTTCGAACAAAAAGGGGGAGAAGATTTGTTTCTACTTTAACCCCTATGTTGATGATTGACAAAAAGGGGGAGAAGTATTTGGTATATATGCATGTTTTCCTTGCTTTATTCATAAAGGGGGAGAAGTATTTATGTTTATGCATATATGTTTTGCAAATAGGAGAAAAAGAAAGAATTTGATGAGTTTTATGTTTAATTAGCATGTTTATCTCCTTATATGTGCATACATGTTTATGTTCTTCATTGCATATTTATTTGTTTATTGTTATGCATGAGTTAATGGGGAGCATCCTTGAAGCTTTACTTTAATCCATGCATATATAACTTCATGAGTTTTTTCATCATCAAAAAAGGGGAGATTGTTGGCCCAAAGGCCTATCACTCTAGTTTTGATGATGATCAACTCATGTAGTTATAGTACTAATGATCTTGTGTTTATTTAGTCTCAGATCTGTGATCAAGATCTTAGTAGGTGTGTAGCTTCAACAAAGGATTTAAAGTCAAGTTTTGGAGCTAGCACGGTTTGATTCAAGATCTTGTGCATCAAGACCACATCAAGTACTCAAGAGGAGTCTAGCTCATTGGATCGTATTTGGACCAAGTCAAGAAGGAGAAGAAGACTTCAAGTGAAGACTTCAAGATCAAGACTTGTGTCTAGGTTTATTTTTATAAGATTTTATTTTTAGATAAAATGTAAAGGATAGAATAGTTGGTGGATTGCTCATGTATACCATATACACACACTCTTGATTTAGATGAGCTTTCATAAAAGAATTTTTATTTCGGAAAAATACAAAAGAGTTTTCCTTTTGAAAAACACCGGTTTGGTTTTTGGTATTTAAAGTTTACATATTTTTAACCAAAACCAAATTTAGAGCTTAATGTCAAAAATATAGATATTTCACCATGTATGTGTAGTGGATCAAATTCATACACTCTATGCTTTAAAAGTTGTTTAAATATCTTGTTTTTGTATTTGGAGAAGTTTTGGAAAACCAATTTTGGAAAAATACAGTTTTCGTTTTTAGCCAAAATTTTCAAATTACAAAAATAGTTCAAATTGTTTGTAACATGTCTTGATTTTGCTCAAGCATGTTTGTTTATCAAAGTATAATGTTAAAACTTATTTTGTTGATTTTTCATGATTTTATGGGATTTTATTTGAGCCAAAATGACCAACATTTTAATCCCTAAAATGACTTGTCTGGCTTCAGCCGGTCGACTGGACTGGTCGACCGAGCTTGAAGTCGGTCGACCGGGACGGTCGACCGACGTGCACAGAACGTGCACGCCAGGATTGCTGGAGGGCCGGTCGACCGATCCCGTCGACCGCAGAGAGCTTCTACTCTCTGGAAAGCCCCGGTCGACCGGGCCGATCGACCAGCAGAGAGCTCTGCTCTCTGTTCCAGTGCCACGGTCGACCGGCCGGTTGACCGCTGGCTCAACGGTCAGAATTCTGACCATTGGCCGGTCGACCAGGCGGTCGACCGACAGGCCAATCTGGCTCCCAACGGCTAGTTTTTCTAGCCCTATAAATTTGGGTTTTTGGGGGCTGTTTTCTACAAGATTTTAAGTGGATTTTTACACCAGTTTTTCTTACTCTTTCAAGAGGTTTTCTCCACTTATATTAGAGCCAAATATTTCCAATCAAAAGGGGAGTTTATCAAGAGTGTTTTAAAAGTGATTTTCTTGAGTTTTCCTCCACCATTTCAATCCTTATTTTCTCACACAATACTTGAGCTTTCCATTGCTATATCTACCTATAGGAGTGTTATTGTGAGAGTTTTTATTGGTGATCAAAGTATTTAGATCACCAAGAGTTCTTTCTTGTACTTTGAGGAGGCGGACTTACGGTTCGCGGTGTTTCGAGTTCGTGTGTGAACTCCGTGTTTGAGGTGCGGCCTGATTAGTCACATATATTGCATATACATTGTCACCTTACCATACTTTTTAGATAATAAATCCTATTAATAAGTCTTTTTTTCTTTGTTAAATGTAGGCCCAAGTGCTAAAAGAAAGAAAAGAGAAACAAGCCCAAAAGCCCACCAAATTTTGATTTAATTCAGAATAAATTCGAAATTAAGGAATCAGGGCAAAATCTTGACATATCAAGAGGTTGAGAAGAATCCTCCCTGAATCAAGCGGTTGAAACCAAACAATCAAAGGCTGTTTCGTCAACTTTTGGAGCAGAAACAAGAAAACCAGAAGAAGATACGGGAAATACACAAAATCGGGGATCTCCACCAATTGGGTGCGGCCACCTGGCCACACCAGGGCCGCGAAAATGTTGCCTTGTTAGGTCAGTTGGGGGAGCGTTTGCTCCCCCAATCTTCCCGGGATTCCCCCCTTTTGGTTTTTTCCTATAAATACTAGTTTCAGCAGAGAAAAAGGGGACGACCATGCAGAGATAAGATTTAGTCTATTTTTCCATTTTTTTAGTTTAGGTTTTTATTTTTCTTTTCATGTAATTTTTAGTTTTAATTTTTGTAATTCAGAGGAGATCAGACTTTCATAGGAGAACGAGAACGAAGCTTGTACTGAGAGTGACGCCGGTGTAAGGTTTCTTTCTTTTCTCTTATCGTTATGAAATCGAATCTGTAGTTTCCTTTTTATGTACTTCGTTTTAGTGTTCTACTTCTTCTTCTTTTCTACTTTCATTCTTGTACCAATTGCTCTCCAAGTGAGTCTAAAAGCATCGAAAGAGCCTTGCCTTTGCGAGTGCCACCGATAGCTCATGACGATGGATTTGAGTCTCTCTGTATCATTTCATGCTTGTTTTGTCTTGATGATGTAATGTGGAAGAGACAATAATCAACTCTTATGGGTTATGCGTTGATTGCCTCCACTTCAAGGTAACATCGTCGCCAAGATTCAAGGTAAGCTTTTGGTCAAAAGGAGGTAAGTAATTATTTTTAGTTTTTCTTTCTTTTCTTGTAATTTTAGTTTAGATCACCAACTCCACATCTTCCAAATCTTTTTCATTCTTTTTCAATTTATTTGTACATAGTCATTTTTTTGATTTTCTCCACCTTCTCCATCTATCGCTCTCTTTCTAACTTAACTTTAACCTAACTCTTTTTCATTTTCATTTCTTAAAACAAAGAAGAACCTTCGTTTTTCTTCACAAAAATTTCAATACAAACCTTGAACGCTTCTATCGCTAACCCTCCTTGTGGATCACGACCCGCATAGCCACTTGCTATTGTGGTAGAATTGAGCACTTGCACATCTCTATTTAAAATTCTGAAATTCCGTATTTTTGTGCAGGTTCAAGCTTAATCAATTTTGGCGCCGTTGCCGGGGTGGGTAACTATTTTTATTAAATTTTTTGAACTAAAACGAATTTTTCTTCTCTGTTGCAGGTTATAGGGCAGGAAAAGCAGGAAAAAAAGATTGTAGTAACATATAAGTGGTTTTGGGCCTCTGTTCCAGAAAACAGAGACCAAGTACCCTCTGAATTGTCGCGTTTGCTCGGCCCTGGGGTTTTCGCGGCAAGGAAGAGTTCACTACTGACTGTTTTTTTTTTCAAGGCTGTTTGCTTTGCAAAATTATATTTTTTGCAAACTTTATTTCTTATATGCCATCACCAGAAGCCTGCTAATAAACCAACAGTAAAACATTTATTGAAAAAGTTAAAAAAAAATTGATTACACGTTTGCATTTTAGGCACGTGTCTTTTCAATTCATTTACTTTACTGTTGAAGATTGCTGGAGCAAGGTATGTTCGCATTGCATTTAGAATAGGACTCATCTCTTGGTTGATTTACATCGCTTTGAGTGAATCTTGTTTGCATATCTTGTACACTTGCACAAACTGATCTTAAGGGCACCACCCCATAACAAGATAAGGTGCGGATTTAATCACCCTTCCTTGGCCTAAAAATCAGATTCCAAGCACTCACTAACCCGAGCCTAACTAAAAATGAGTAGACGTTGGCCCTAGGAACATCTCGGACTCAATTAGGAGATTATCCTAAGGGAAAAGGTGTTGGAATTTGACTCCTGCCAAATCAGTGTCTAGGAAGGGGATTAAGGGCCGAAAGCCCGAAGATTGGTGGTTATTTAATTAAGGTACGTCTTTGATGGATAACCTCCCACCAATCTTGCCCTAACCTGGTTGATTAGCTTGTGGTCAAAGTTTGCATTATACCTCCCGTGGACAGTCTAACTAGTTAGGAGTCGTCTAGGTCATAGGTCTACCCTAACTTAGTTTAGAATTTTTTCTTTTTATTTGTTTGTTCTTTTTTCTTTTTTTTGTATTTTATTGTGTGATATGGCTTATAATAACAATTTTTCCAATTTTAATAGTAATCCATATTACACACCGACCTCTTTTTCAGATATTACTAACCCGGCATATCATAACTTTACCCAACCTAGTGTGCCGGATTGGTCTTATCTGAATCAATATAATCCATGGCCCGAATCTTATAACCATAATTTCAGAATAATTTCAACTATTCACAGAGTCAATGGGGATTCACACCCCCGAGTCCAATTTTCAATCAACTTGTCCTCCTTATCCACCTTGTCCACAATATTTTCAAGATTCATACTCAGTTCCACAAGTCCAAAATAGAAAACCATCAATTTTGAAAATGAGTATGCGTGAGTCCAAACAACAATCACAAAATCTGATAGACTCACAATTTCACCACCAATTCCAAGACAACACTTCATCTTTTCAACAAAACAATGAACCAATCAACTATGAAAAGATGCTTGAAGCCATGACTCAGGCTCAAAACGCTCGTAATCGTGACATAGATATGATGGTCCAATCTCCACGTTCTCACCGTTTGACCAGTTCTGATGTCGCTAACCATTCTGTTAGAGCCGAAGAGTCATGTTGTTTTGGAAATCAAGGTTCCATTTCAGAACAATCATTTGAATTTGCCCAAACTCCAAATTTTAAAAATGATATTGACAGATTGGCAAGTTATTCCTTTCCTAAAATTGAACTTGAGAATGAATATGATCCTGAACCTCAACTTAGTGATTCAATTTTACTTCCTGATTCAATTATGACTCTGTGTCTTCACCTGATTTCAATCTTTTTCCCGAGTCAACATTAGATCCTGCACCAATTCATCATGAAATCAAATCACCCATCTTTGATGATCATATTGAACTTGACCAATTTTATACTTTTGAAAGTCCTATTGACAAATTGGCAAGTTCTCATTTTTATGAATTTGAACTCAATGAGAAATGTGACCTAGATTCTCAAATCTGTGATCCAGTTTAAATTTTCGAATCAATATTGACTCCTATTTTGTTACCCAACTTGAGTAATATTTAGAGTCAGTTTTGATTCCCACACCTATCATTCTTGAACTTGAATCACCAATATTAAGTCATGTTCCATTGTTGGAAAATGAATGTGGACTTGAGTTTCAGCTTCTTGATTTGGACCCACTTCTTGAACCAATCTCGACTCCTGAGCCTTTACTTGACTTAAGTCACTTTCCTTAGTCGGTATTAGTTCCAGTACTTTCTGAGTCCAAGTCAATCATTCTATCTTTTGACACTCCATTTTGGGACAAGGCGGTTGACAAATTTGACTCCGAAATTAATTATGGAATTTGGAAATTAGATAGGGTTAAATTCTTAATAAAAATCCTTCATGGATACATCATTTTAATGGGTTATATTAGTGAAATTTCTGGTGGGTTCCTCCGAACTCCACGAAAAGTCGATTTGGCCACATTTCGTGGACCAATCTGACCACCATCGGAACCACCACCTTAAGGTAACATTTTCCTTCCCTTTCTTCTTTTTCATGCAACTATGCATTAATTCATACATTGAGGACAATGCATGAGATAGGTGTGGGGGAGGGTTCTAACATAACTTTAAAAAAAAAATTAATATTTTTCTTTACTTTTTTAAAAAAAACTTTTTGAAAATAGAAACAATATTTTGATATATTTTTTTGTAAGAAATTAAGTCAATTTTAAGGAATAGGAAAATCAAAATTAGGATTTCTTAAATTTGGTCAAAATAAGATTATTTGTTGGATTTTTAGGGTTAAGAAGATAATTGTCAAAGTAATTTAGTCTTGATCTTTACCTCAATGAAATATGCACTCTTCATACACTTACACACTTAGGGTTCAAAAACAAAGATTCTTATGCCTTATATATAAAAAAAAAATATGAACAAATCTAATTATTGATTAGGTAGGTGCTTTGGCCTAAGCAACTCTTAGTATTTATGCGAAAGATGATTAGATAAGTTTAAAAATATATATATATATGATAATCCTCTGATTAAGCTGGGTATTTGTGCCTAATAAAGCATAAGTATTCACGCCTAAAAGGGGTTCAAATAATAAAATCCTTAGTTTTGTGGCCTTGTTTGCTTGAGTCCTTAAGTCCTTGGGGTGTTTTCTCACCTGGTGCCCTAAGACCGTTTGGTTTGGGAGTCATCGATTAAAGGCTCGTTACATGGGCAGATTAGAAAGCCTAATAGAACTAAGGAATAATACCACAAAAAAATATATATAAATAAATAAGGCATAAGAGTTAGAGTTAAAGAACCCTTAGTCAAACTTCACAGTCACGATGGTGCATATGACTCAGAGTAAAGTAATAGACTAGGTGAGAAGTACAATTTGACTCCTTACATTGATTGATAACAAATTTTGAATAGAGACTAAGTTTAGGAATGAAAATTCAGTTTTCCTATAACTTATAGATTACTTAAGTCTTAAATTATATTTCAAATATTTTTCTCTTTCAAAATGCTTTTCGAAAATACTAACTCTTTTGTTCCTCTTTCTTTACGGATTTTGTTGGTGTAATCCACTGAAAACCCTCACGAGACAAAACTTGTCCTCTAGGGGAAACCTAGAGGTTTAACGGCTTGTTGCACATGCTTAGTGCAATCGAGTGACCTGCGAAAGTGGTCTAATAATCTTTAGTATAGTTTAGTTGTTTTGCTCGAGGGCGAGCAAAAGATAAGTGTGGGGGTGTGATTAGTCACATATATTGCAATACATTGTCACCTTACCATACTTTTTGGCTAATAAATCCTATTAATAAGTCTTCCTTTTCTTTGTTAAATGTTGGCCCAAGTGCTAAAAGAAAGAAAAGAGAAACAAGCCCAAAAGCCCACCAAATTCTGATTTAATTCAGAATAAATTCGAAATCAAGAAATCAGGGCAAAATCTTGGCATATCAAGAGGTTGAGAAGAATCCTCCCTGAATCAAGCGGTTGAAGCCAAACAATCAAAGGCTGTTTCGTCAACTTTCCGAGCAGAAACAAGAAAACCAGAAGAAGATATGGGAAATACATAAAACCGGAGATCTCCAACAATTGGGTGTGGCCACCTGGCCACACCAAGGCCGCGTTAGGTGAGTTGGGGGAGCGTTTGCTCCCCCAATCTTCCCGGGATTCCCCCCTTTTAATTTTTCCCTATAAATACTAGTATCAACAGAGAAAAAGGAGACGACCATGCAGAGATAGGATTTAGTCTATTTTTCCATTTTTTTTAGTTTAGGTTTTTGTTTTTCTTTCATGTAATTTTTAGTTTTAATTTTTGTAATTCCGAGGAGATCAAACTTTCATAGGAGAACGAGAACGAAGCTTGTACTGAGAGTGACACCGGTGTAAGGTTTCTTTCTTTTCTCTTATCGTTATAAAATCGAATCTGTAGTTTCCTTTTTATGTACTTCGTTTTAGTGTTCTTCTTCTTCTTCTTTTCTACTTTCATTCTTGTACCAATTGCTCTCCAAGTGAGTCTAAAAGCATCGAAAGAGCCTTGCCTTTGCGAGTGCCACCGATAGCTCATGACGATGGATTTGAGTCTCTCTATATCATTTCATGCTTGTTTTGTCTTGATGATGTAATGTAGAAGAGACAATAATCAACTCTTATGGGCTATGCGTTGATTGCCTCCACTTCAAGGTAACATCGTCGCCAAAGATTCAAGGTAAGCCTTTGGTCAAAAGGAGGTAAGTAATTATTTTTAGTTTTTCTTTCTTTTCTTGTAATTTTTAGTTTAGATCACCAACTCCACATCTTCCAAATCTTTTTCATTCTTCTTCAATTTATTTGTACATAGTCATTTTCTGATTTTCTCCACCTTCTCCATCTATCGCTCTCTTTCTAACTTAACTTTAACCTAACTCTTTTTCATTTTCATTTCTTAAAACAAAGAAGAACCTTCATTTTTCTTCACAAAAATTTCAATACAAACCTTGAACGCTTCTATCGCTAACCCTCCTTGTGGATCACGACCCGCATAGCCACTTGCTATTGCGGTAGAATTGAGCACTTGCACATCTCTATTTAAAGTTCTGAAATTCTGTATTTTTGTGCAGGTTCAAGCTCAATCACGGCCTCGGCGAGCTTGTGGGCTTGCGGTGTGTACGGAACTAGAGAGTCCAAGGAGTTCAAGTGTGAACTCGCCTTGTAGGTGTTGCGGCACCGAGTGATCCGGTGGGATCGATTATAGTGGAAATCCTTCATAGTGTTGAAGGCGGGGACGTAGAGCAAGTGTGCTCGAACCTCGAAACAAATATCCTGTGTTTGCGATTGCTCTCTCTCTATCTCTTACTTGTTTATATCTTGCATTCTTTATTGTCTTTATCATTATATGCTTGATATACATTGTGTGCTTATTGATATATGCTTGGGGATTGTTTGCTAACACTTGTATTCAACCAAGAGAGCCAACACGGCACCTCAACTCTTATTTAGAGGAATCTTGAGGAGTTAGTCCAGAGCCCTTCACGGGAAATTCGGCTACACTCTTGTGTTATACGTGGTATTTAGTGTAATAAGTTTTTAATTCCGCATTAAGTGACCATTAGATTAGCCATCACCTATTCACTCCCCTAGGTGATTTATAGAATGGCAGGCCCACTCAAATTGCTGTTATATTAATAGCACAATAACCATGTTAAGTTAACATCAAACCTCTGACAAGTTACTCTGGTGAATCCCCAAGCGGAGAATTTGTCGCGGTCACTTCAGGAAAAATTCCTTTTTTATTCCTCAACAAGAAATTTGCATCCTGCCTTCCCCGGCTTGATTGCCACATTAATGATTACCTCTGACAATTCTTTAAAGCATGGGATTCCTTTTAACTCCCCAACGAGTTTTTAATAGATTCCCCTCGGAGTCTTTTCAGTCCCTAGCGGAATCTTTGGTTGTCAAGTTAACATTATACCTCTGACAGTTTCTTCCAAAGCTCCTCCAAAGAAACGCTAAATTCCCCACGGAGTATCAAATCACATTCCCCAGTGGAATAACTTTCTTGCTCTCATGTCCAGTCAATCACCTCTAAACGGCAAGACTCTAAGCTTGGTGGCTTCTCAATCGGTTGTGTCCATGCTATCTCTGAACTGACAGATAACCAAATCTTATCTTGCAGTCTGGTAGGGACTACTCTTTTGTTATTATGTCCAGTTCGTCACCTCTGAATGACAGGGCTTTGAGTCTAATGTCTCTTAGTCAGTTTTATCCAGTTTATCACCTCTGAACTGACAGGTACCCAGATTTCTTCCCTTGTTATGGAACCGTCATGTCCAGTTCGCCACCTCTGAACAGACGAGTCTGTAACCATATTCTATTTCCCCCATTAGGGTTGGGAGTTCTTACTATTAAGTTAATATGACTACCTCTAAAAAGCAAATGGCAAGCTTAGTCTCTCTTAGTCAGTTATGTCCAGTTTATCACCTCTGAACCGACGAGTTCTCTATCCAATCCACCCTTACAGTCCCTAATGGACTAGCTGTTATGTTAACACTATGACCTCTGGCAGTAGATTTGAAATTTAATGTGTCTTAGTTTATTACGTCCAGTTTATCACCTCTAAATAAACAGGTCCCTAAAACTGAGTTCACCTTCCTTTTGTCATTATATCCAGTTTACCACCTCTGAACGATAAATTTCTGAGTTTGGTAGCTTCTTAATCGGTCATGTCCAGTCTATTACATCTGAACCGACAGATAGCCAAGTCTCATCTTTTTTTTGCCATCATATCCAATACATCACCTCTGAACAGTAAAGATCTGAATTCGGGAGTTTCTCGATCGGTCATGTCCTACCCATCACCTCTGAATCGATCAATATACAGATTTCATCTTACAGTCCCTTGTAGACTTTTCATTATTGTCATGTCCAGGGCATCATCTCTAAACAACAAGTACTCTGAATTTTGATAATCCTCAATCGGTCATGTCCAGTCCATCACCTCTAAAACGATGAATATCCAATCTCACTTTTCTTTATCATCATGTCCAGTTGGTCATCTCAGAACGATAAAATTTTGGGTCTGATAATTCCTTAGATGTCACGTCCAGTCAGTCATCTCTGAATAGATAAACTATTAGACCTACCCTTCTTTTATCCTCAGCGGATCCTCTTACCTAGACTAATTCCATCATGTTGAAACTTAGTCTTAGTTTTGGTTTTAATTCCTTCGGGAATTTTTTAACTTGGTGAAATCTCACCTTCTAATGTTCTTTCTGAAGAATCTACATGTTAGAGTTTTTCTCGTGTAAAAAACTTAAAAGAAAACATGTTAGAGTCTTTTTAATGTAGAAAAATTAAAAGTAAAGAGCGAGAAAGAAAAAGGGCACTAGACAAGTCATTAATCAAAAAGTAAATTTATTGATTAATAAAAAGCATAAAGAAGATTCAAGGGAGTTACATGAAGATTGTCTCTCATACAATTCAATCTTTACTTCAAAAGTAGGCGACTCATTGTTCTACGTCCAGAATAGTTGATCACTTCTGCTCATTTTTGGGAACAATAGCGTTTCCTAAGGTTGAAATGCAGTGGGACATTCTGATTCCGCCTAACCAACTAGACACGAAAGGCCTCTCTCTGCACAAGGTTGTAGTCCTTCACTTAATGGAAGATGTTGCTACCAGAAAGTCATCCAATGAGTATGAGTCTTTGTTGTGGTCACTTTCTTGAACAAAATTGGTGAAGGGAGGATCCGGAATCTCATTGGTGACATCCTCTTTCCTGTGACCTCAAGTGTCATGTGCAAAAACCCTGTAAAAGCGAAATATTGGTGGAAACAATGACACAATTCTTGTTGGCCCAAAGGCCATTTGCCCTACTTTTGATGATAACAAAACAGAAGTTATGATTTCTAATAATTTCATTTAAATAAGTTTAACGATTTTCTTTGTTGCATTTGGCTTCTTCAATAAGACTCACACCGTTTTAGAGCCATAAAGATGATGATCCAAGAGCCTAAGCACAAGAAGAATATACATGAGATTTACCAAGCTCAAGGATCAAGATTGTAAAGAAGTAGAGACTATAGAAGATTTCTGCTTTTTTGTATTTTTAGTATAGGATTTATAGTCTTGTTAAGACCAAGGTAGTAAGTTTGATAGCTCTTGAGATTCACACGCACGCACACGTTTCATTCATATCTTTAAATACCTTTGAAACACTTCAACATGTTTTTCTATTTAGTTTTCAAAATTGGGTGTCGGAAAAATGGTTTTCCATTTAGAAAAGTAATTTTCACAAAATATAGTTATATTTTCTGTGACGATCCCTGATCCCACACTGGACCTATTACGATACAAGAACTTTATTTTGTATCTATGATCAAAATATATTTTTTTGAAAAAGAGATGGACTTCAAAATAATTTCGAAAATAGTTTTTGGGCCTGAGTCGGTCAACCGACCGGTCGACCATTGACAGAGCTAAATTGCTCTGTCGGTTGACCGACCAGTTGACTGTTTATGCACAGAATTTTGGCTAGCATTATTGTGCAGAGCGACCGACTGAGAGACTTTTTGTCTTTGTTGGGTCACTGTCGATCGACCGGTAGACATTGGAGAGATGTGCTCTCTATTTGGGTTTGCTCGATCGACCAATCGGTCGACCACTAACCCCAATGGTCAGATTTTTGACCGTTAACAGTCGACCGACTGAAAACTTTTCTTCTAATTTTTGACCCAACGGCTAGTTTCTATTAGTCCTTTTTGGTCTGTCCCCAACAGTCATATTGGGTTTTCTCTACTTGTTTTCATCCCTTATATATAGTGGTACTATAGAAAAACCCCATAACAATTTTTCAACACCAAAGAATAAGTTTTAGTAATAAAACTCTATTTTCTCAACAGATTTTCATATTGAGCCAAAAGTCCACATCTTTGTTTTTGCTTGAGCTTTCCTTCACATCTTTACAAGCTTTTTTCACCACATAATCTCAAAAAGCTTCATCTACTCTACTTGGTTATAGGATTGTTTTTGTGTGAGCTTTTGTGATCAAGAAGAAGATTATCATTTCTTGTATTCATGAAGTTGTAGAGGTTGGGACCTCGAGTGAGCTAGTGAGTTCGATTGTAGGTGTTGCGGCACCAAGAGAGGGACTTGCGGGTCTGTTGATTTCTTGCGAGAACTTGTAAGGGTTGGCAATCTCGCAGGATCGATTTAGTGGAAATCCTTCATTGCGGTGAAGGCGGGGGATGTAGAGCGGTGGCTCGAACCTCAAAACACATCCTTGCTTTTGCGATTACTATCTCTTTATCTCTTAACTCAACTCTCTCTATTCTTGCATGCTACTATTGTTTACTTTATTGCATGTATCTCTTGTGTTATAATTACTCATTGTAAATTAGCTAGTAATTATTTTTATTCCGTATTATTTGCAATCAACTTATAGCCATCACGTATTCTCCCCCTCTAAGTGATTTGCAATTGATATAGAGCATAACCCTAGTCTTTGGTCTAACCACCTTAGGGAGATCCTTGGCTATATACATTTGTTGCATTTGCTACTTGTTTTGCACTTTTACTTATTTTCATGGGATCGCACGACCTTTCTAGCATCTAGTCCCCACCCAAATTTGATGAGTTGAACTTCCCTATATGGAAGGTCAAGATGACTCTATTTCTTAAGTACCTAGGAGTTAGAGTATCTAAGCCATTACCAAAGGATTTGTTGAACCTTATGGTGATGAGGATACATGGTCTGAAGCAACCGCCAAGGACTATGACGCCAATGCCAAAGCACAATATGCATTAACACAAGCATTGATGATGATCTTTTACGTGTCATATGTAAATCAGCATTTTAAGTTTTGACGATTTGTTATTACTTATGAGAAAACGTCTCAAGTCAAGATATCTAAAATTGACTTACTTCATTCTTAATATGAGAATTTTTATATGCTTAATAATGAATCGATCGATAAAATGCTTTCTCGCTGCACTAAAATCACCAATGGATTGTCATCCCCGGGTGAAAAAATCGACAATAATCAAAAAGTGAGGAAATGATATGAGCTCTTTCCAAAGCTTAGAAAGTGAAGGTTACAACCTTGAAGGAGCTCAATGATAAGGAAGAAATGGACTTCTTCGGATTCATCGGAGATCTCAAGACCCATGAGATAGAGATGAAGGTATGAAAAGAAAGGGAGCCTCCAAAAAGAAATCTATAGCATTCAAAGCTACTCCCTCCTCCATTGAAGAAGAAGAATCGTCAGAAGATGGTAATGGAGACTTCGCCATGTTTATCTGAAAAGTGGGGAGAATGTTCTACAAGAAGCGGAGAAAAAATAACTTCCAAAGTGGAAGACCCCAAGGAAGACTTGAGAAGAAAGAGGAGGAGATGGGTCCTTACTATCATTGCAAGAAGACGGGCCATCTTATTGTGGATTTCCCTTCTTTACAAGTTACTACCTCCAAGAAAGTGCAGAAGAAGAAAAAGGTCATGGTAGCCATTTGGGACGATTTGAAAACCAATCCGAAGAAGAAATCGACACCGCATACGTTTGCTTCATGGCAAATGGAAAGGAGACATCTAAGATAAGTCTTGAAACCTCTCCTGATGAAGATGATTTGATTATGGATAAGCTAGCTCCATTTTTTTAAAATTACAAGACCGTTATGAGATTTCAATTGTTCAAAATAAGAATTGAAAAAGAAAAATGATTTGCTAAAGAATAAATTAGATATTACTTTTAAAGAGAAAAATAATTTATCTATTTATATTGAAAAGACCAAAAAGAATTTAAATGATCACAAAATTGTTTGCAAGGGCAAAAGCCCTAACATTGATTTTGATAGAAATTTTTTTTGAGCATTCAAAAACGCGTTGATGTTTTGTATTCTACTTTGAAGAAATGTGCTTTTGATATGAATAAAATTAGCTCAATGTTTTCAAAGGGTAAAACCCAAAGGCAACATATATCCACTCATACACAACATGCTTCACATACACATCAACACAATCATACATTTATTTATGGCAAAGTGTACACTTGTACACATTGCGTCCGCAAAGACCATTTAGCTAGATTTTGTTATGCAAAGTTGAATATGTTGAATAAAAATATTGGGTTTGAGAAAATTCAAACCCATAGGACCCAAAAAGATTTGGGTACCAAAGAACATATTAAATTTGATTAATGTAGGTGTGTCCTCCAAGATGTAGGGGAGATAGTGCCTTGGTGGTGGATGCGTTGGAGCAGAAAGGATCAACCAATATAATGCATCGCTGTCAAGGAAAATAGGTGGGAGAACACCATCTCTTTTTGGAGATTGCCTATTGTTGACACTTAAAAAAGACAAGATTCTCATTGGTCCGAACGATGTCTAAACTTGTTGACATTTACAAAACAAGGGACAGACGAGCTGAAGACCAGTTTTTCACCCACCTCCAAGGGACAAGGGAGCGGTTTGGACTCCACTGATCCAGCAAGCAGAGCAGTGAGCCCAGGACGTTTCTAAACAGACCTCAGCAGGTCTAAGATGCTAGCATTTAGCATTACATTAGCCCAAGGAGATAGCCTCGTTTGAGAGGCTAGCATCATCTAGAGCATCGCCAGGAAGCTAACTGATAGCTTCGCCGAAAAGCCTCTTTTCGGACTTCGCTAAGGATTGCCTCTAGCTCCGCTATGAGCTTCAAAGCGGGCAGCTCCGCTATCAGCCTGCTACGGTCAACCTTTGACCAATCAAATCTCCTGATGAGATTGGATTCAATCAAATCTAATCCAATCAGGATTCAAATACGGCAGGTGATTGCCGCTATCTCTTGACTCTCTTGAAACGAGTAAGAGGATCAAGGAGAATCTCCCAGCGATATGGAAAGGATCAAAACAGATCAACCGACCTGCCAATTCTAGCTCCGCAGAAGCTATCCTAGCCTCTCAGCAAGGCTACTTTCCAGATTCAAACAGATTCGGTTCAATCTGTTTCCATATTTTCAAGGGGACGATTATACCCTTGCTCTCCCTATAAATAGCCCGTCAGGGGCACAAGAGAGAGGAGGGCACAAGAGAGGATCGCACAGAGATCGCATAAAAAAGAGAGGAGGGGGGCATACACGCAGACGGACGCAAGAGAGATCGATCGATAAAAAAAAAGAGAGAAAAGACTCCACAAGCAGAGGCTTTTTCACGACGCACCGCGCGCTCTCGAATTCAGAGACTTTTAGAGAATTGCTTTCTCTAATCAGGGTGTTGATACCCTAACGTCGTCCTTCCTCTCAAGGAATCTCCGGAACCAGGCGAGAAGGGATTCCTTATCGAAGGCGATTTTGAGAAGCAGCAAGAGGGTTCTACCAACCTTCTGTTCTCTGATTCCCCGAACCAGGCGAGAAGGGAATCTCATCGCTCGCATCGTCAAAGGGACAAAGTGGTCGCGCGCTGACCAGACTCCTATCGGCACATTTTCCCAGAATCTCTGAGGATATCTACTTGTAATCTTTTGAGAATACTTGTAATTTAGCTCCTCAAACTTTTATTTGTAAGTTTTCCCCCTTTGCAAACATAATGGAAAACAAGATGGCGACTCCGCTGGGGACTGTATTCTCCTCTGCTGAGAATCAAGTGTCGCAATGCGACGAACAGACCTTCGGGTCTATCTCTGAATTCAGAAAAGCCGGTGCAGCCAGATCTTCTCTGGCTAAATCTTCAAGCAAAGTCTCTGCGGAGACGGAAAAGGTTCTCTGCAAACCTGCCGCAGTTCTCTGGCGCAACAAGGAAACATGCCCGCAGCCCAGATCCTGCACTTTTGAGAACCTGGTTATCCAGATCGATCAAGGAAGATTTGAAGAAGTCCTCTCTGGGGTGGCCTGACGCTTCGAGCACGGAAGCACAGGAAGGTCTTCACGACCAAGGTTTCAAATCAGAAACCAGAGGCAGAATCTTGCCAGCACCCCACAGCCCCGCTTGTGGCTATTCAGGTTCCTTGCGAACCTAGGCATCCCCTGTCAAGGCTGATATGGAAGCCTAAACAGGAGTCTTCAACCAAAGCTCCCGGAGTAGTCATGCCGAGACTGCGCCTCTCCCGCGAAGAAAAGGGTAGATGCCCATCTGCCCTGACGATGCTGCCAGCCATGAAGTCACGACGGCAATCATACCGTCACCTGAATCAAGGGCAGCAAAGCCTCCTGTTAGCCTCGCTCGCACAAGCGAAGCTATTGTACCACAACAAATTCACTGGGTTCGCGGCCGCAAGGCTAAGACCGCAGTGTTATCTGAGGTTGATCCCCTTCGCAGCAGAATAGCGGGCAAAGCACCACAGCGTGCTCCGCTCCCCAATTCATCGGCACTAAGCTCGCACCTGTCGGCGAAGCTAGCGCCAAAGTACTATTCAGTACTAATCCCTTCTGCAGGGATAAGAAGAACGGAGCATCATCCCTTGTACGCTCCAGAAAGGCCTCTCCACGGGGTGTTCTGGCTCTGTTGAGCCTAACCTGCGACAATTCTTGGCAAACAGGGGGAATTGGAGTCTCTCCAAACCACTTCCCCTTGTTGTCAAAGAGGATGCCGACTTGTGACAATCCATTCAGCCCATTGTCGGCAATATCCAATCAAGGTGGCACCTCCGCACCGTCAATCGGTGTTTGACCGGTTGTCCGCACGTGCCATAAAGAAGCATCATGAAAGGAGCGCTTCACGAGGCCCAGCCTTCGCGTCCGTCAACATGACCGGAAGAGGACGAGAGCGACACAGGGAAGGTCATACATCTGATGATACCCCTTTCGGCTCCCCAGATCCAGATTATAGCCCGGGCTTAGGTGAAGTCTTGGTGCGCGAAGAAGGTGTTTTTCCGAAACACCAGATCCAGGGTAGCGATACCCTATAATTATGAGCAGCCTTCTTCCTCAAAGGCCCTGATCTCGCCACAGTCCAGGCGATCGCCCCAATCATCTGATGGAGAAGATGAAGACAGCGGGTATGCCTCTTCAGCAACAGTCAGTTCTGTGCGAACGGACAAAGCATCGGTTAATATGGCCGATAACGCAAATGACGATCTTCGTCAGTGTTTGGAAGCTCAGGAGCAGACCTCTAGAACTCAGCAAGAGGCCCTGGACAATATTCAACAGATGCTCGCTCAGCTCCTCAGCAACCGGAATGATGATACCGGGAGTAATCATGACGAGGAGGGACATCTCAGCAATGATCCGCCCAAGACGGAGAAATCTAAGGGAGGCTCTTCCCTGATGCCGAAGTCCTTAAAGGCCTTCAAGCTCAAATCGCATCCCTAGCTCAGAGGGATGAATTAAAGAAGGTAGGGGCAGTCCGTCCTTATCCGCTGGAGTGGGATTCGGTGCCATATCCGCTAAAGTTCAAACCACCAACGTTGCATACGTATGATGGTAAGAGCTCGCCCAATCAGCACATCTACTATTTTCGGTCCCAGACCGGTAATGTTCTAAGCAACGACGCCATCTTGGCTAGGTTGTTCATCGGCACCTTGCTTGAAAGGGGTGGCATTCGACTGGTTCCGAAGCCTTCCTCAGGGCTCTATCAACTCCTGGGTCGACCTGGAAACTCGGTTCCTCTCTCGCTTCTATGAGGATGACACCGAAGTAACCATGGACAAGCTCCTTTCCACTGTGCAGAGGAAAGGCGAATCTGTCCGTGAATACATTGAGCGGTTCAGAAATCTATCTCTGATGTGCCCAGCAGGGATGCCATTACCTATGCTCTTACAGACATGCAGGCACAACTTCTTGGATCAAGTAGAAGTCCGCATGGGGGCTGTCAAAGCCCATACTTGGAAGGATTGGTCGAACAAGCTGAGATAGCCGAGAAATCGGCTAAGAAGTTCGAGCCATCCGCCCCTAGAAGCAAATGGGGCGCGAACACAAAGGGCGTAGCGATCTCCCGCAGTCTTCCCAAGCTAAAGGGAAGGAAATTATGTCCGTCGAGCTGACCGGGGACATGCAGTCAAAGGCCAAGAAGAGCGGCGTCAACAGCCAAGAGCCCAAGTTTCCTCCGAAGCAGTACTCCTTCAGAGATGATCAGGTGGTCACGATATTCCATCTGCTCCACAAAGGGAACAAAATGAAGCTACCGGATGCTCGGCGTCCCAATGAGATAGGGCGTACAAACGACCCTAAATACTGCCTCTACCACAGGATGATCCACCATCCTACTGACAAGTGCTATGTTCTCAAGGATAGAATTCAAGCTTTGGTCGACGCCGGAGTCCTCACATTGAAGACGGAACAGAAGAAAGTCACTGCCAATATGGTGACTCTTGAGTTCGGCACTGCTCAGAAGGTCACAGTTCCCGACGGGACCTATCCAGCCCCCCACACCACAGTTGGAAGTCAAGCATTCTTCAACCATAGCTAAAGATGACAAGGGTCTCGTCCCCTTGACATTGGAGACAGGGAAGTTATGTGGATACACCCTGACCTCGTCCAAGACGTACAGCGGACGTCGAAGGACTCCAGCAAAAAGGGCAAGTCCTGCAATGTCATCTCTGTCCTGCCAGATGATGGTAATCTTACTTCGGCTTCCCTCAGCGATTCAGAAGAAGAGAAGCATGCCTGTACAGCGCAGGCAGATGCACCTCAACAGACGGGCACCCGGTCTGGAAAGTCATACTTAAGGCAGTATGACAAGTCTACTGACGAGATACAACAGCAAACGACGTCAGTACCAATGCCGACATCCGCTCCAGTTCTGACCAAAGGGAAAGAGAAGCCTAAGGAAGTGCGGTTCGACCATGTGTTGAAGAAACCGCCAGGCCAAGGGTTAGCCACGCCCTTTCGCTTTGATATATTGGCCCACTTAGCCAATATCCCGGCTCGTATCACAATACACGAGCTCCTTCGTCTCTCTAAAGAGACCAGAGAGGCACTCAGAGATGCGCTGGCCAACTCGGAGTCCTTTCTGACATGCATGCCTGAGGTTCCTGGTGATGAGATACGGCCTTCCTGCTCAGAGTGCCATCACGCACAATCCAAGGTGCCTGTATTACCTTTACGGCGGAAGATATGCTTCTCAAGACAACAAGCATGATCGACCTCTGTACTATACCGGATATATCGGTTCAACATGCATTGAAAGAGTACAAGTAGATCCGGGGTCTGCACTCAGCATCATCCCCAAAGGCTCCTCTATTTCCTCGGCATACCATTGTACAGGTTGTCCGCAACCACCACTACAATATATGGTTTCAACGCCGGGAGCAGCCATCCGCTTGGAAAGATTCGGCTCCGCTGCAAAATCGGAAGCTTGAAGTCAGAAGTGACGTGCTATGTCATTGATGCTGACACATCATACAACCTGCTACTGGGACGACCATGGATCCATGCCAACTGGATCGTTCCTTCCACTCTCCATCAGTGCTTCAAGTATGTGGAGGATGATGCGACAGTACGAACTGTCTTCGCTGAGAAGCAACCCTTCAAGGGGGTGGAAAACTACTTCACTGATGCTCTCCTATATCAAGAGGCTAGTGGAACGCCGGGAGAAACATTGCCAGACGATGATGAAAGTGGCAATGAGGCGGATTCGGAATCCGAAACGGGCATGCCAGCCATTCTGATTGGCGAGCCAATTGTAGCATGCTTTAATGATCCCCGATGTAAGATCCCTCCTGAGGAGGAAGGCGAATGGATAATTAATGATAATATTTCTTTTGATTATCCTGCGAGTATCCAGTCGATTAAATCCATGATGGATGGCTCTCTTCATATGCCCGTACATGAGCCGAGTGTGGCTAGCACATCTGTGGAAGCCGTAGAAGGGGCCACGCTGGTAGTCCCTCCATTCAAGCAAGGTCAGGCGCCGATAATCTTCGGCAGAGCCCGGCCAGGGAGATTCTCAACCACAGACTCAAGCTCAGAGTCGGATGCTCCACAGTTCTTTCATTACGCGCCATCAGCACGCCATATTATGAAGAAGATGGGTTACAACCTGAAGCAGGGAGCGGGCCTAAACTTCGGAAAAGGAAGACGCGACCTGATGCGTAACTCCGTCCCAAGAGGGAAACCTGCAAATTACTATGATAGTACACGCAGGGGTTAGGGTATGTCACACCCACATCATCAACAACAGTTCAGGTCAAAGGCGATGGATCGATCCCTTCACAGTCGGCCTCATCCTCCGAATGGGATTCTGATGTCAGCATAGGAGGGATATTCGAAAGCCTCATGACTTCAAGCAGTCAGTTGGAACCCGCAGAGGTTGCCGATGAGGAATCATGGGCCCAGCAATTGAGCCTTCAATGGGAAAAGCGGTTTGAGCTGTGCGAGCCACCTACTGAAGACAAGGTGATCCAGGTCAACTTGGGCAGTCAAGATCATCCCAAACCGATTTTCATAAGTGAAAGCCTATCACTTATCGAAAAGGAAGAATTGATAATGCTCGTAAAAGAGTATATAGATGTCTTCGCCTGGAGCTATGAAGACATGCCTGGACTTGATCCACAAGTCGCTATGCACCGTCTAAACATCAAGCCCGACGTTAAGCCAGTCAAGCAGCAACAACGTCGGTTCCGCCCAAACATCATGGAGGCTATTGAAGCCGAAGTTCATAAGCTCATTGCTTGTGGCTTCATCCGGGAGGAACAACATCCAGATTGGGTGGCTAACATAGTCCCCGTCCTCAAGAAGAATGGGAAAATACGGATCTGCATCGACTACCGTGATCTCAATACGGCCTGTCCCAAGGATGAATTTCCCCTGCCGATCACTGATGTCATGATCGACAACACATGCGGGTTCGAAAGGATGTCCTTCATGGACGGCTTCTCAGGGTACAACCAGATCAAGATGTATCCTGATGACGAGAAGCATACTTCTTTCCGAACGCCATTGGGGGTATACTGCTACACTGTAATGCCCTTCGGACTGAAGAACGCCGGAGCAACCTACCAGCGGGCGATGAGCATGATCTTCCGCGACCATCTCCGAAAGACGGTGGAATGCTATGTTGACGACATTGCCGTCAAAAGCCGCAGCAAAGATGAACATCTTCGCGATCTGAGAATGATGTTCGACATAATGCGGGCTCATCAGCTAAAAATGAACCCGACAAAATCCTTCTTGGGAGTGTCCAGCGGCAAATTCCTTGGTTCATTGTCACATCAAAAGGGATCCACCTGGACCCAGACAAAGTCAAAGCCATACAGGACATGCATCCACCGAGGAACCTCAAAGAGCTCCGAGGCTTGCAAGGCAGATTAGCCTACATCAGAAGATTCATAGCAAATCTTTCGGGCTGTTGCCAGCCCTTTACCCGTCTCATGAAAAAGGGTACTGCCTTCATATGGGACCAAGCCTGTCAAGAAGCTTATGAAGACATTAAGAGGTATCTCACAAAACCTCCGGTCTTAGTGGCCCCTACATCAGGGAAACCATTCTTGCTTTATGTAAAAGCTCTGGACTATTCCCTCGGTGCCCTCCTCGCTCAGAAGGACGACAATGGCCATGAGCAGGCCATTTATTATCTGAGCAGGACTCTCATAGGAGCGGAATCTCGCTACAATCCTATTGAGAAAGAGTGTTTAGCTCTCGTCTTCGCTGTCCAGAAGACACGACATTATTTGGTTGGCCAAACCATACATGTCATCTCCAGGGTGAACCCTTTACGTCTTCTCATGACGAAGCCAGGTCGCTGAATTCAAGGTTGGCTAAATGGGCACTTCTGTTGTCTCAATACGACATGACCTTTACTCCTCAGAAGGCAGTTAAAGGCCAGACCCTTGCAGAGTTCTTAGCTGCTCATCCAGTTCCAGAACATTCAAAACTTCACGAAGACATCCCTGATGAAGTTTTCGAGTCTAATGCAACCTCAACAGAGGAAGTGTGGCAGATGTTCTTCGACGGAGCATCGCGGATGGGCCACAAAGGGAAGATTATTGCCGGAGTGGGGGTTGCGTTCATCTCCCCACAGGATCATATCCTTCCCAGAGCATTCTCCTTGACAGAATCATGCTCTAATAATGTAGCGGAATATAATGCTCTGCTCATTGGCCTCCAGCTCGCCCGGGAATGGGGTACGCTACCTCGAAGCTTACGGCGATTCAAAGCTGGTCATCAGTCAAGTCAAAGGCCAATATGAAGTCCGCCATGAGGACTTGGTGCCTTATTATCATACAGCCATCGAATTGGCTAGCTTATTTGAAGCTTCTACATCGGGCATGTGTCCCGATCCCAAAATACAAGGCGGATGCTCTCGCTGCATTAGCGACAACGCTAGCCTTACCGGCCGACACCGAGTATCACCTCACAGTCGCAACCCGGCATCTCGTATGCTCTAAGCATATGCTGAAAATCCAAGAGGTTCATAATGTCTCTGCAGACCTCGAGCCGAGGGATTGGCGCTTCCCTCTCATCGACTATGCTCTGTATGGTTTGCTCCCTGACGATCCTAAAGAAGCGGCATCCATCAGAGAAGGTCCCCACCCGTTTCTATTACGATCCTACTCTGAAGACGCTCTACCGTCGTTCATATGACGGTGTCCTCCTCCGTTGTCTCTCTCATTCAGAGGCACAGCAAGTACTCAAAGAAGCACATGATGGCATTTGCGGAGCTCACCAGCCGGGTCCAAAGCTTAAAGATAGGCTGCACAGACTTGGGTACTACTGGCCGCCCATGATTGCCGACGCCACCCAATATGCACGAAGGTGCAAGGCGTGCCAGGTCCATGCA
The DNA here is from genome assembly GCA_038442645.1 of Agave tequilana. Lineage (NCBI taxonomy): Eukaryota > Viridiplantae > Streptophyta > Magnoliopsida > Asparagales > Asparagaceae > Agave > Agave tequilana. The sequence continues at coordinate 6,641 of JAVJIF010032393.1, read as the reverse complement.
GACTTCATATACCAACCTTCGGATTGCTCCACCCTACTGCTGCTTCATGGCCATTTGAAGCATGGGGAATCGATGTCGTAGGGCCAATCAGTCCCTCTTCAGCAAAAGGTCACCGGTTTATCCTGGCAATAACCGATTACTTCTCAAAATGGGCAGAGGCCACACCGTTGGCCGAAGTAAAACCTCCAATCTGGTTACCTTCATCAAACACCATGTCATCCATCGATTTGGTGTACCCAGACGGATCATCCATGACAATGGTCCCCAATTCGTAAGCAAGGGTTCTATATCGGTTCTGCGATAAATACCGAATTCAGAATGTGGCTTCACCGCCTACAATCCTGCCGCCAACGCTTGGCAGAGGCATTTAACAAGACAATCATCAAGCTACTCAAGAAGTTTGTCTCCTCGAACAAGCGAGATTGGGACGAAAAGCTCGGTGAATGCCTTTGGGCCTACCGGACTACGGTTCGGACACCGACAGGCAATACGCCTTCTCCCTGGTATATGGGTGCGAAGCGGTCATCCCATTGGAAATCCAGGTGCCATCATTGCGGGTAGCCTTGACTACTAAGATGACATCAGAAGACAATGATCGCTTGCGTCTTCAAGAGCTCGAAGCCCTGGACGAGAAGCGGCTGCAAGCTCAGGAACACATCGAGCTATATCAGGCTCGGATGTCAAAAGCCTTCAATAATAAGGTTAAGCAAAGAATCTTCCAGAAAGGAGATTTGGTCTTAGCCGTCAGACGACCGATGATTATGACGCACAAGACCAAAGGCAAATTTCAACCTAATGGGAAGGACCGTTTGTGATAGAGACAGTCTATTCAAACGGAGCATACCGCCTTACAACTGCAGATGGCGACCTCCTCATGATGCCGATCAATGGCAAATTCTTAAAGAAGTATTATCCTTAATCAAGGATCTTGCTCTCGATCATGTTAACATTACACCTCTGATCGAGACCCCGCGCGTCCGGAATACGCACCAAGAGAGCCTCTCTCTTTCTCCAAGCATATCAAACCTGTTGGTAGCTGGGGTTTGCTTAAAATCCCAAGGGACCTGCTCCCACTTGATTCCCTCTCCAGAGTCACTTACCAATTCTCATCCATAGAATGGTAAGACCATATATTCCGCTGTTACGTTAACATTAAACCTATGACAGCAGTCCCTCATTTCTCCTCATGAGAGCGAGACCTCCAAAGTCACTTACCAATTCTCATCCATAGAATGGTAGGACCATACATATTCCGCTGTTACGTTAACATTAAACCTATGACAGTGATTCTCTCGTTTCTCCCCGCGAAAACGAGACTTTTCCCAAACTCCATTGCAATATTGAGCTTAGTGGCGTCTCAATTGGTTACGTCATTGCGACCTCTGAACCAGCAGACAGCTAAGTCTCAATCCCGAGTCCTGTTGACATTTACAAAAGACAGGTCTCGATACTCGTTGACATTTACAAAACGAGTATCACCTATTTTGAGCTTGGTGGCTTCTCAACCAGTTACGTCATTGCGACCTCTAAACTGGCAGATAGCCAAGTCTCATCTACCATTGAGCTTAGTGGCGTCTCAATTGGTTACGTCATTGCGACCTCTGAACCAGCAGACAGCTAAGTCTCAATCCCGAGTCCTGTTGACATTTACAAAAGACAGGTCTCGATACTCGTTGACATTTACAAAAGACGAGTATCACCTATTTCGAAGCTTGGTGGCTTCTCAACCAGTTACGTCATTGCGACCTCTGAACTGGCAGATAGCCAAGTTTCATATATCATTGAGCTTAGTGGCGTCTCAATTGGTTACGTCATTGCGACCTCTGAACCAGCAGACAGCTAAGTCTCAATCCCGAGTCCTGTTGACATTTACAAAAGACAGGTCTCGATACTCGTTGACATTTACAAAAGACGAGTATCACCTATTTTGAGCTTGGTGGCTTCTCAACCAGTTACGTCATTGCGACCTCTGAACTGGCAGATAGCCAAGTCTCATCTACCATTGAGCTTAGTGGCGTCTCAATTGGTTACGTCATTGCGACCTCTGAACCAGCAGACAGCTAAGTCTCAATCCCGAGTCCTGTTGACATTTACAAAAGACAGGTCTCGATACTCGTTGACATTTACAAAAGACGAGTATCACCTATTTTGAGCTGGTGGCTTCTCAACCAGTTACGTCATTGCGACCTCTGAACTGGCAGATAGCCAAGTCTCATCTACCATTGAGCTTAGTGGCGTCTCAATTGGTTACGTCATTGCGACCTCTGAACCAGCAGACAGCTAAGTCTCAATCCCGAGTCCTGTTGATATTTACAAAAGACAGGTCTCGATACTCGTTGACATTTACAAAAGACGAGTATCACCTATTTTGAGCTTGGTGGCTTCTTAACCAGTTACGTCATTGCGACCTCTGAACTGGCAATAGCCAAGTCTCATCTACCATTGAGCTTAGTGGCGTCTCAATTGGTTACGTCATTGCGACCTCTGACCAGCAGACAGCTAAGTCTCAATCTCGAGTCCTGTTGACATTTACAAAAGACAGGTCTCGATACTCGTTGACATTTACAAAAGACGAGTATCACCTATTTCGAAGCTTGGTGGCTTCTCAACCAGTTACGTCATTGCGACCTCTGAACTGGCAGATAGCCAAGTTTCATATATCATTGAGCTTAGTGGCGTCTCAATGGTTACGTTATTGCGACCTCTGAACCAGCAGACAGCTAAGTCTCAATCCCGAGTCCTGTTGACATTTACAAAAGACAGGTCTCGATACTCGTTGACATTTACAAAAGACGAGTATCACCTATTTCGAAGCTTGGTGGCTTCTCAACCAGTTACGTCATTGCGACCTCTGAACTGGCAAATAGCCAAGTTTCATATATCATTGAGCTTAGTGGCGTCTCAATTGGTTACGTCATCGCGACCTCTGAACCAGCAGACAGCTAAGTCTTAATCTCGATGCTTGCTGACATTACAAATGGCAAGTATCTCCCCTTTTAGCCCCGCAAAGGGCTGACCTCGAGAACTGACAACATCTCAATTGGTTATGTCATTGCGACCTCTGAACCAACAGACAGTCATTATCCAAACAGCAGACGACAAAAGAAAGAATTTTTATTAAATTCCAAAAGGGATGGGATACATGGAGGAGCCTATAGGCGTACATGATAAGATCGGATCCGATCTCCGAGCGAAGCTAGCCTCGTCCTCCTGTCATCAGCAGCCTGGGCCAGCGCCTGTGATCTTAGCTCAGCCTCATCGAAGTCCACCGCCTGAGCCAGACGAGCCTCGACCTCCGCCAAAATCGCCCTCTATGATGACTTCCGCTCCGCCAGTTCCTCACTTCGAGCCCTGAGCTGCTTAAGCCGCGCAGACTCTTCATGACGCATCTGTGTAGCCTTGGATAAGAGGAGATTTGCCTTCCGGATCATCTCTTCAGCCCTCTTAACCTTATCTTCAGCATCAAGAAGAGCACTGTTGGAAGCGTCAATTGCATTCCCAACCTCTGCTTCCTCTGTCTCCAGGACCTCAAGTCAGAGGACATAGCCTCAGCAGCCTCTTGAGCGGCGAGCTGAGCCTCGCGCCTCTGGGCGACAAGACGTGTGAGCCGTTCATCAGCCAAAGACGCTGCGTCGGAACGATGGAAATGGCGCCATTCCTCACGTCCTTCTCAAGGTCATCTACCAGGAGCTCTAGAGCAGCAGCTTGATGGTACCCCTCAAAGTCCCCGGATACACTCAATGTCGCGGGAGAGGACCATCTTCAGCTTCGAAAATGGCACAGGCGAGCCCTTCAAAACTAGACCGATAGTCTGCTCCAAACTGTTATAGAAGCTGTCGACCAGATTTACCGATGAAGTCATTCTCAGCTTCATCAACCCTTGAGACAACCTCGGAGCAATCTACCAACCCAGTCGACACCGCCGCAGAAGAAGAAGCGGGAACATTGACAGCAGCAGGGCAAGCCAAAGGTGACCTCGGCGGAGTCCTCAGCGACACCAGCACGCCAGCCACCGTGGAGGAAGGACTGGCAACCACCTCCTGAACAGCAGGCTCGACAATCAAAGTCGGGGAACTAGGGTCCGCGATCAACCTCAGCCCCGCACTGGGCAAAATTGCCAGCACCTCACTCGGTGATGTGATTGGGGGTGAGGATACCTTCCGGGACTGCCGTCTCCACAACCCCCGACTCTCAGTTGTCATGGGCTGATAAGAGGGGAGGTCGCCATACAGCGCGTCCAACACAGCAGCATCCGCCGCGGTCGAAGCACTCGACTCGCCCTCTAACCTCTTAGGAGGGCCCTCCGCTTCCTTCGAAGCCGACGCATCTTGAGGCCGAACACCTGCAGCAAAGCCATGGTCAAAAAGCGGATGCAGTAAACAAGAGGAGATCAAAAGGTCATCATTTTACCAAAGGCTGATGTTACTTCGTCAGCCTCATCAGTCTCTAGGGGTTCCATCGCGAAGTTCTTGCCAGAATCAACGCGGATAGCCGACCTGCTCGCCGATTCCTCCGCAGACCACCCGGTAGAGCTGGATGCCATAGGACTTCCTTTAGAAGTCCCAGCGCCCGACGGGCCAATGTCGGCCGCAATCACCTCCAGATTCCTTCGAGCGAGTAAAGGAACCAGCAGCAGCTCCATAAGCAAATAGAGGATATCATACTGGTCCCCTTGCTCCCCTTGCTCCTCAGCTCCTGCAACAAAAGCAAATGATGAGTTATTTAAAGTGCGCTGAAGGCATATTAGATGGGGGCCAATCTTACCAGTAGTCGGTTCAGCAATCGACGGCTCAGCCACTAATGGAGCAGCAGAAGGAGGGCGCAGCAAGAGCTCACCCTCTACCACGATGGTAGGAGTTTGGCGACGGGGCCTCTTCGCCGACGACTTCCTACGGATCACATCCCACGCTTCCTTTTGAAGTGGACATCAGAGTCCTCTTCTTCCACTTCCTCCACATGTTGTGAGGGAGCTGTCCCCACTACACCAGACCCGGCTTCACGAATATCACTTCTTGGGCATCAGCCCTTGTCTCTGCCTCGAAATAAGGGCTCCCCGCATCAGAAGCCCCGCTGTCATCTACAGCGATGAACTCCTCTATGCCAGGAACACGGACTCGTTTGCCCTCCATCTTATCAGAAGCCTTCTCTGTCTCATCCGATGAGAAATTAACTTCACACCCGAACGGTTGGCATTAAACCTAGCAGGTGTGGAGTTCGAAGCCGCATACCATTGGCAGAAACACAGGGTCGTCCAAAGCTGGGATCCCTCGGCGGCGTGCGTAGCCACGCTCCAGTGTCATCCGCGGTAAAAACCGCCAAGCACGAGCCCCATCAATGAGGCTCCCCATGAAAGCCAGGTCCGGATTGGGGTTGCCCACATACACTGATCATACCCAAATTGGCGGGCAAATCGGCTCGGGACGTAGGGCTCCAGGTAGCAGGTATCCCCACTCCTGTACAGCAAATGCGAGGGCCGGATACAGACCAGCCACTCGAAAACCCCCCGACTCATGGGGGACCGACCTGAATCCACATCATGGAATTCCTCGTTGTACCCTGCACCCCGCAGGCGAGGAAAACAACGGGAACAGGCTATAAGCGTCATAACGACACTAACTTACGGGCCTCGGCCACATAAGTTTTCTGCCACGAACGGCCTTCAAAGCGACGGAGAAGCGCCGTTTGAACCCCTGCGGAGGGTCTTCCCCAGCTCCAATTAAACTGGGGCGTGCAAGGCGAACCACGCCATCAAGTAGGTGTACGGTAAACCTACCCTAGGATTGGGTCCATCACAAGGCAGGACGGCACCCTTCCCCCGCCTTGATGCCATTGGCCTGCAGAAAGCCTCCGTCAATGCACGAAGGCCCCTCTGAATACAACACACCATGGCCGGGAGAAGACCCAGACGGTGGCCATGAAAGCGGACGGCAGGCAGCAGCACAGTCGGATGGACGATGTCACCCGAAGAAGAAGGCACGACACATTTCTTTAACCAGATGGTAAGAAGCCGGCCAGCAACGCCTTGCGAGACATAGGCCGACGGGCCTGATGGTGAAAGCTCCGAAGAACATCACCCTTCTCGAGAGGACCATCATCTTCTGCCACGACGATGTCCTTTTCAGCATGCACCTCCATCCTTGCCAAGATGTCTTCTTCAGCAACTCCACAATGAGCTGCCTCAGGTGCACTAGTCATATCCGGGAACAAGTAGTCCCCCAGCTCTTCAAGCTCTTCGAGCTACCTTGCCACCGGTGTGGATGCTGGAGCAAATGTGCAAATGGCACATCATTCCCGGTATGTCTCGAGCAGAGTAGGCTCCTGCTTCTCCAGAATAGCCAGCTCCGCCTCACAGGGAAAGTACTCTTCGTAGGAAGAGACCCGAAGGGCAAAGTAGAGATCTCCCGCATCTCGTGCAGGCATACCCAACTCACCAACTGGGTGAAGAAAGTCCCCGAGCGGGCAATACAACTCAAGGATGGCGTAGAAGCACGCCACCTTCATCTCGATGCCGTAGCAGGTCGCCCTGACGGCCTCATGGAGGTTTAACCTCTCTAAGTCCCCCTCAAAATGGGTGAGGATATAATTGGTCAACTCCGCCCACCACGATCTAGGAGGGTGGACCCAACCGGGAGTCCTGAAAT
>JAVJIF010032392.1:0-24092 GCA_038442645.1 Agave tequilana | reverse complement strand
CTAGGGGAAACCTAGAGGTTTAACGGCTTGTTGCACATGCTTAGTGCAATCGAGTGACCTGCGAAAGTGGTCTAATAATCTTTTAGTATAGTTTAGTTGTTTTGCTCGAGGGCGAGCAAAAGATAAGTGTGGGGGTGTGATTAGTCACATATATTGCAATACATTGTCACCTTACCATACTTTTTGGGCTAATAAATCCTATTAATAAGTCTTCCTTTTCTTTGTTAAAATGTTGGCCAAGTGCTAAAAGAAAGAAAAGAGAACAAGCCCAAAAGCCCACCAAATTCTGATTTAATTCAGAATAATTCGAAATCAAGAAATCAGGGCAAAATCTTGGCATATCAAGAGTTTGAGAAGAATCCTCCCTGAATCAAGCGGTTGAAGCCAACAATCAAAGGCTGTTTCGTCAACTTTCCGAGCAGAAACAAGAAAACCATAAGAAGATATGGGAAATACATAAACCGAGATCTCCAACAATTGGGTGTGGCCACCTGGCCACACACCAGGCCGCGTTGGTGAGTTGGGGCGTTTGCTCCCCCAATCTTCCCGGGATTCCCCCCTTTTAATTTTCCCTATAAATACTAGTATCAACAGAGAAAAGGAGACGACCATGCAGAGATAGGATTTAGTCTATTTTTCCATTTTTTTTAGTTTAGGTTTTTGTTTTTCTTTTCATGTAATTTTTAGTTTTAATTTTTGTAATTCCGAGGAGATCAAACTTTCATAGGAGAACGAGAACGAAGCTTGTACTGAGAGTGACACCGGTGAAGGTTTCTTTCTTTTCTCTTATCGTTATAAAATCGAATCTGTAGTTTTCCTTTTATGTACTTCGTTTTAGTGTTCTTCTTCTTCTTCTTTTCTACTTTCATTCTTGTACCAATTGCTCTCCAAGTGAGTCTAAAAGCATCGAAAGAGCCGTGCCTTTGCGAGTGCCACCGATAGCTCATGACGATGGATTTGAGTCTCTCTATATCATTTCATGCTTGTTTTGTCTTGATGATGTAATGTAGAAGAGACAATAATCAACTCTTATGGGCTATGCGTTGATTGCCTCCACTTCAAGGTAACATCGTCGCCAAAGATTCAAGGTAAGCCTTTGTCAAAAGGAGGATAAGTAATTATTTTTAGTTTTTCTTTCTTTTCTTGTAATTTTTAGTTTAGATCACCAACTCCACATCTTCCAAATCTTTTTCATTCTTCTTCAATTTATTTGTACATAGTCATTTTCTGATTTTCTCCACCTTCTCCATCTATCGCTCTCTTTCTAACTTAACTTTAACCTAACTCTTTTTCATTTTCATTTCTTAAAACAAAGAAGAACCTTCATTTTTCTTCACAAAAATTTCAATACAAACCTTGACGCTTCTATCGCTCCCTCCTTGTGGATCACGACCCGCATAGCCACTTGCTATTGCGGTAGAATTGAGCACTTGCACATCTCTATTTAAGTTCTGAAATTCTGTATTTTTGTGCAGTTTCAAGCTCAATCACGGCCTCGGCGAGCTTGTGGGCTTGCGGTGTGTACGGAACTAGAGAGTCCAAGGAGTTCAAGTGTGAACTCGCCTTGTAGGTGTTGCGGCACCGAGTGATCCGGTGGGATCGATTATAGTGGAAATCCTTTCATAGTGTTGAAGGCGGGGACGTAGAGCAAGTGTGCTCGAACCTCGAAACAATATCCTGTGTTTGCGATTGCTCTCTCTCTATCTCTTACTTGTTTATATCTTGCATTCTTTATTGTCTTATCATTATATGCTTGATATACATTGTGTGCTTATTGATATATGCTTGGGGATTGTTTGCTAACACTTGTATTCAACCAAGAGAGCCAACACGGCACCTCAACTCTTATTTAGAGGAATCTTGAGGAGTTAGTCCAGAGCCCTTCACGGGAAATTCGGCTACACTCTTGTGTTATACGTGGTATTTAGTGTAATAAGTTTTTTAATTCCGCATTAAGTGACCATTAGATTAGCCATCACCTATTCACTCCCCTAGGTGATTTATAGAATGGCAGGCCCACTCAAATTGCTGTTATATTAATAGCACAATAACCATGTTAAGTTAACATCAAACCTCTGACAAGTTACTCTGGTGAATCCCCAAGCGGAGAATTGTCGCGGTCACTTCAGGAAAAATTCCTTTTTTATTCCTCAACAAGAAATTTGCATCCTGCCTTCCCCGGCTTGATTGCCACATTAATGATTACCTCTGACAATTCTTTAAAGCATGGGATTCCTTTTAACTCCCCAACGAGTTTTTAATAGATTCCCCTCGGAGTCTTTTCAGTCCCTAGCGGAATCTTTGGTTGTCAAGTTAACATTATACCTCTGACAGTTTCTTCCAAACTCCTCCAAAGAAACGCTAAATTCCCACGGAGTATCAAATCACATTCCCCAGTGGAATAACTTTCTTGCTCTCATGTCCAGTCAATCACCTCTAAACGGCAAGACTCTAAGCTTGGTGGCTTCTCAATCGGTTGTGTCCTGCTATCTCTGAACTGACAGATAACCAAATCTTATCTTGCAGTCTGGTAGGGACTACCTTTGTTATTATGTCCAGTTCGTCACCTCTGAATGACAGGGCTTTGAGTCTAATGTCTCTTAGTCATTTTTATCCAGTTTATCACCTCTGAACTGACAGGTACCCAGATTTCTTCCCTTGTTATGGAACCGTCATGTCCAGTTCGCCACCTCTGAACAGACGAGTCTGTAACCATATTCTATTTCCCCATTAGGGTTGGGAGTTCTTACTATTAAGTTAATATGACTACCTCTAAAAGCAAATGGCAGCTTAGTCTCTCTTAGTCAGTTATGTCCAGTTTATCACCTCTGAACCGACGAGTTCTCTATCCAATCCACCCTTACAGTCCCTAATGGACTAGCTGTTATGTTAACACTATGACCTCTGGCAGTAGATTTGAAATTTAATGTGTCTTAGTTTATTACGTCCAGTTTATCACCTCTAAATAAACAGGTCCCTAAAACTGAGTTCACCTTCCTTTTGTCATTATATCCAGTTTACCACCTCTGAACGATAAATTTCTGAGTTTGGTAGCTTCTTAATCGGTCATGTCCAGTCTATTACATCTGAACCGACAGATAGCCAAGTCTCATCTTTTTTTTGCCATCATATCCAATACATCACCTCTGAACAGTAAAGATCTGAATTCGGGAGTTTCTCGATCGGTCATGTCCTACCCATCACCTCTGAATCGATCAATATACAGATTTCATCTTACAGTCCCTTGTAGACTTTTCATTATTGTCATGTCCAGGGCATCATCTCTAAACAACAAGTACTCTGAATTTGATAATCCTCATCGGTCATGTCCAGTCCATCACCTCTAAAACGATGAATATCCAATCTCACTTTTCTTATCATCATGTCCAGTTGGTCATCTCAGAACGATAAAATTTTGGGTCTGGAAATTCTTAGATGTCACGTCCAGTCAGTCATCTCTGAATAGATAAACTTTAGACCTACCCTTCTTTTATCCTCAGCGGATCCTCTTACCTAGACTAATTCCATCATGTTGAAACTTAGTCTTAGTTTTGGTTTTAATTCCTTCGGGAATTTTTTAACTTGGTGAAATCTCACCTTCTAATGTTCTTTCTGAGAATCTACATGTTAGAGTTTTTCTCGTGTAAAAACTTAAAAGAAAACATGTTAGAGTCTTTTTAATGTAGAAAAATTAAAAGTAAAGAGCGAGAAAGAAAAGGGCACTAGACAAGTCATTAATCAAAAAGTAAATTTTATTGATTAATAAAAAGCATAAAGAAGATTCAAGGGAGTTACATGAAGATTGTCTCTCATACAATTCAATCTTTACTTCAAAGTAGGCGACTCATTGTTCTAACGTCCAGAATAGTAGTTGATTCACTTCTGCTCATTTTTGGAACAATAGCGTTTCCTAAGGTTGAAATGCAGTGGGACATTCTGTTCCGCCTAACCAACTAGACACGAAAGGCCTCTCTCTGCACAAGGTTGTAGTCCTTCACTTAATGGAAGATGTTGCTACCAGAAAGTCATCCAATGAGTATGAGTTCTTTGTTGTGGTCACTTTCTTGAACAAATTGGTGAAGGGAGGATCCGGAATCTCATTGGTGACATCCTCTTTCCTGTGACCTCAAGTGTCATGTGCAAAAACCCTGTAAAAGCGAAATATTGGTGGAAACAATGACACAATTCTTGTTGGCCCAAAGGCCATTTGCCCTACTTTTGATGATAACAAAACAGAAGTTATGATTTCTAATAATTTCATTTAAATAAGTTTAACGATTTTCTTTGTTGCATTTGGCTTCTTCAATAAGACTCACACCGTTTAGAGCCATAAAGTGATGATCCAAGAGCCTAAGCACCAAGAAGAATACATGAGATTTACCAAGCTCAAGGATCAAGATTGTAAAGAAGTAGAGACTATAGAAGATTTCTGCTTTTTGTATTTTTAGTATAGGATTTATAGTCTTGTTAAGACCAAGGTAGTAAGTTTGATAGCTCTTGAGATTCACACGCACGCACACGTTTCATTCATATCTTTAAATACCTTTGAAACACTTCAACATGTTTTTCTATTTAGTTTTCAAAATTGGGTGTCGGAAAAATGGTTTTCCATTTAGAAAAGTAATTTTTCACAAAATATAGTTATATTTTCTGTGACGATCCCTGATCCCACACTGGACCTATTACGATACAAGAACTTTATTTTGTATCTATGATCAAATATATTTTTTTTGAAAAAGAGATGGACTTCAAAATAATTTCGAAAATAGTTTTTGGGCCTGAGTCGGTCAACCGACCGTCGACCATTGACAGAGCTAAATTGCTCTGTCGGTTGACCGACCAGTTGACTGTTTATGCACAGAATTTTGGCTAGCATTATTGTGCAGAGCGACCGACTGAGAGACTTTTTGTCTTTGTTGGGTCACTGTCGATCGACCGGAGACATTGGAGAGATGTGCTCTCTATTTGGTTGCTCGATCGACCAATCGGTCGACCACTAACCCCAATGGTCAGATTTTTGACCGTTACAGTCGACCGACTGAAAACTTTTCTTTCTAATTTTTGACCCAACGGCTAGTTTCTATTTAGTCCTTTTTGGGTCTGTCCCCAACAGTCATATTGGGTTTTCTCTACTTTTTTCATCCCTTATATATAGTGGTACTATAGAAAACCCCATAACAATTTTTTCAACACCAAAGAATAAGTTTTTAGTAATAAAACTCTATTTTCTCAACAGATTTTCATATTGAGCCAAAAGTCCACATCTTTGTTTTGCTTGAGCTTTCCTTCACATCTTTACAAGCTTTTTTCACCACATAATCTCAAAAAGCTTCATCTACTCTACTTGGTTATAGGATTGTTTTTGTGTGAGCTTTTGTGATCAAGAAGAAGATTATCATTTCTTGTATTCATGAAGTTGTAGAGGTTGGGACCTCGAGTGAGCTAGTGAGTTCGATTGTAGGTGTTGCGGCACCAAGAGAGGGACTTGCGGGTCTGTTGATTTCTTGCGAGAACTTGTAAGGGTTGGCAATCTCGCAGGATCGATTTAGTGGAAATCCTTCATTGCGGTGAAGGCGGGATGTAGAGCGGTGGCTCGAACCTCAAAACACATCCTTGCTTTTGCGATTACTATCTCTTTATCTCTTAACTCAACTCTCTCTATTCTTGCATGCTACTATTGTTTACTTTATTGCATGTATCTCTTGTGTTATAATTACTCATTGTAAATTAGCTAGTAATTATTTTTATTCCGTATTATTTGCAATCAACTTATAGCCATCACGTATTCTCCCCCTCTAAGTGATTTGCAATTGATATAGAGCATAACCCTAGTCTTTGGTCTAACCACCTTAGGGAGATCCTTGGCTATATACATTTGTTGCATTTGCTACTTGTTTTGCACTTTAACTTATTTTCATGGGATCGCACGACCTTTCTAGCATCTAGTCCCCCCCCAATTTGATGAGTTGAACTTCCCTATATGGAAGGTCAAGATGACTCTATTTCTTAAGTACCTAGGAGTTAGAGTATCTAAGCCATTACCAAAGGATTTGTTGAACCTTATGGTGATGAGGATACATGGTCTGAAGCAACCGCCAAGGACTATGACGCCAATGCCAAAGCACAATATGCATTAACACAAGCATTGATGATGATCTTTTACGTGTCATATGTAAATCAGCATTTTAAGTTTTGACGATTTGTTTATTACTTATGAGAAAACGTCTCAAGTCAAGATATCTAAATTGACTTACTTCATTCTTAATATGAGAATTTTTATATGCTTAATAATGAATCGATCGATAAAATTCTTTCTCGCTGCACTAAAATCACCAATGGATTGTCATCCCCGGGTGAAAAATCGACAATAATCAAAAAGTGAGGAAATGATATGAGCTCTTTCCAAAGCTTAGAAAGTGAAGGTTACAACCTTGAAGGAGCTCAATGATAAGGAAGAAATGGACTTCTTCGGATTCATCGGAGATCTCAAGACCCATGAGATAGAGATGAAGGTATGAAAAGAAAGGGAGCCTCCAAAAAGAAATCTATAGCTTCAAGCTACTACTCCCTCCTCCATTGAGAGAAGAAATCGTCAGAAGATGGTAATGGAGACTTCGCCATGTTTATCTGAAAAGTGGGGAGAATGTTCTACAAGAAGCGGAGAAAAATAACTTCCAAAGTGGAAGACCCCAGGAAGACTTGAGAAGAAAGAGGAGGAGATGGGTCCTTACTATCATTGCAAGAAGACGGGCCATCTTATTGTGGATTTCCCTTCTTTACAAGTTACTACCTCCAAGAAAGTGCAGAAGAAGAAAAGGTCATGGTAGCCATTTGGGACGATTTGAAAACCAAATCCGAAGAAGAAATCGACACCGCATACGTTTGCTTCATGGCAAATGGAAAGGAGACATCTAAATAAGTCTTGAAACCTCTCCTGATGAAGATGATTTGATTATGGATAAGCTAGCTCCTTTTTTTAAAAATTACAAGACCGTTATGAGATTTCAATTGTTCAAAATAAAAATTGAAAAGGAAAAATGATTTGCTAAAGAATAAATTAGATATTACTTTTAAAGAGAAAAATAATTTATCTATTTATATGAAAAGACCAAAAGATTTAAATGATCACAAAATGTTTGCAAGGGCAAAAGCCCTAACTTGATTTTGATAGAAAATTTTTTTGAGCATTCAAAAACGCGTTGATGTTTTGTATTCTACTTTGAAGAAATGTGCTTTTGATATGAATAAAATTAGCTCAATGTTTTCAAAGGGTAAAACCCAAAGGCAACATATATCCACTCATACACAACATGCTTCACATACACATCAACACAATCATACATTTATTTATGGCAAAGTGTACACTTGTACACATTGCGTCCGCAAAGACCATTTAGCTAGATTTTGTTATGCAAAGTTGAATATGTTGAATAAAAATATTTGGGTTTGAGAAAATTCAAACCCCATAGGACCCAAAAAGATTTGGGTACCAAAGAACATATTAAATTTGATTAATGTAGGTGTGTCCTCCAAGATGTAGGGGGATAGTGCCTTGGTGGTGGATGCGTTGGAGCAGAAAGGATCAACCAATATAATGCATCGCTGTCAGGAAAATAGGTGGGAGAACACCATCTCTTTTGGAGATTGCCTATTGTTGACACTTAAAAAAGACAAGATTCTCATTGGTCCGAACGATGTCTAAACTTGTTGACATTTACAAAAGACAAGGGACAGACGAGCTGAAGACCAGTTTTCCACCCACCTCCAAGGGACAAGGGAGCGGTTTGGACTCCACTGATCCAGCAAGCAGAGCATTGAGCCCAGGACGTTTCTAAACAGACCTCAGCAGGTCTAAGATGCTAGCATTTAGCATTACATTAGCCCAAGGAGATAGCCTCGTTTGAGAGGCTAGCATCATCTAGAGCATCGCCAGGAAGCTAACTGATAGCTTCGCCGAAAGCCCCTCTTTTCGGACTTCGCTAAGGATTGCCTCTAGCTCCGCTATGAGCTTCAAAGCGGGCAGCTCCGCTATCAGCCTGCTACGGTCAACCTTTGACGACAATCAAATCTCCTGATGAGATTGGATTCAATCAAATCTAATCCAATCAGGATTCAAATACGGCAGGTGATTGCCGCTATCTCTTGACTCTCTTGAAACGAGTAAGAGGATCAAGGAGAATCTCCCAGCGATATGGAAAGGATCAAAACAGATCAACCGACCTGCCAATTCTAGCTCCGCAGAAGCTATCCTAGCCTCTCAGCAAGGCTACTTTCCAGATTCAAACAGATTCGGTTCAATCTGTTTCCATATTTCAAGGGACGATTATACCCTTGCTCTCCCTATAAATAGCCCGTCAGGGGCACAAGAGAGAGGAGGGCACAAGAGAGGATCGCACAAGAGATCGCATAAAAAAAAGAGAGAGGGGGCATACACGCAGACGGACGCAAGAGAGATCGATCGATAAAAAAAAAGAGAGAAAAACTCCACAAGCAGAGGCTTTTTCACGACGCACCGCGCGCTCTCGAATTCAGAGACTTTTTAGAGAATTGCTTTCTCTAATCAGGGTGTTGATACCCTAACGTCGTCCTTCCTCTCAAGGAATCTCCGGAACCAGGCGAGAAGGGATTCCTTATCGAAGGCGATTTTGAGAAGCAGCAAGGGGTTCTACCAACCTTCTGTTCTCTGATTCCCCGAACCAGGCGAGAAGGGAATCTCATCGCTCGCATCGTCAAAGGGACAAAGTGGTCGCGCGCTGACCAGACTCCTATCGGCACATTTTCCCAGAATCTCTGAGGATATCTACTTGTAATCTTTTGAGAATACTTGTAATTTAGCTCCTCAAACTTTTATTTGTAAGTTTTCCCCCTTTGCAAACATAATGGAAAACAAGATGGCGACTCCGCTGGGGACTGTATTCTCCTCTGCTGAGAATCAAGTGTCGCAATGCGACGAACAGACCTTCGGGTCTATCTCTGAATTCAGAAAAGCCGGTGCAGCCAGATCTTCTCTGGCTAAATCTTCAAGCAAAGTCTCTGCGGAGACGGAAAAGGTTCTCTGCAAACCTGCCGCAGTTCTCTGGCGCAACAAGGAAACATGCCCGCAGCCCAGATCCTGCACTTTTGAGAACCTGGTTATCCAGATCGATCAAGGAAGATTTGAAGAAGTCCTCTCTGGGGTGGCCTGACGCTTCGAGCACGGAAGCACAGGAAGGTCTTCACGACCAAGGTTTCAAATCAGAAACCAGAGGCAGAATCTTGCCAGCACCCCACAGCCCCGCTTGTGGCTATTCAGGTTCCTTGCGAACCTAGGCATCCCCTGTCAAGGCTGATATGGAAGCCTAAACAGGAGTCTTCAACCAAAGCTCCCGGAGTAGTCATGCCGAGACTGCGCCTCTCCCGCGAAGAAAAGGGTAAGATGCCATCTGCCCTGACGATGCTGCCAG
The DNA here is from genome assembly GCA_038442645.1 of Agave tequilana. Lineage (NCBI taxonomy): Eukaryota > Viridiplantae > Streptophyta > Magnoliopsida > Asparagales > Asparagaceae > Agave > Agave tequilana. The sequence continues at coordinate 14,649 of JAVJIF010032392.1, read as the reverse complement.
CCATGAAGTCACGACGGCAATCATACCGTCACCTGAATCAAGGGCAGCAAAGCCTCCTGTTAGCCTCGCTCGCACAAGCGAAGCTATTGTACCACAACAAATTCACTGGGTTCGCGGCCGCAAGGCTAAGACCGCAGTGTTATCTGAGGTTGATCCCCTTCGCAGCAGAATAGGCGGGCAAAGCACCACAGCGTGCTCCGCTCCCCAATTCATCGGGCACTAAGCTCGCACCTGTCGGCGAAGCTAGCGCCAAAGTACTATTCAGTACTAATCCCTTCTGCAGGGATAAGAAGAACGGAGCATCATCCCTTGTACGCTCCAGAAAGGCCTCTCCACGGGGTTGTTCTGGCTCTGTTGAGCCTAACCTGCGACAATTCTTGGCAAACAAGGGGGAATTGGAGTCTCTCCAAACCACTTCCCCTTGTTGTCAAAGAGGATGCCGACTTGTGACAATCCATTCAGCCCATTGTCGGCAATATCCAATCAAGGTGGCACCTCCGCACCGTCAATCGGTGTTTGACCGGTTGTCCGCACGTGCCATAAAGAAGCATCATGAAAGGAGCGCTTCACGAGGCCCAGCCTTCGCGTCCGTCAACATGACCGGAAGAGGACGAGAGCGACACAGGGAAGGTCATACATCTGATGATACCCCTTTCGGCTCCCCAGATCCAGATTATAGCCCGGGCTTAGGTGAAGTCTTGGTGCGCGAAGAAGGTGTTTTCCGAAACACCAGATCCAGGGTAGCGATACCCTATAATTATGAGCAGCCTTCTTCCTCAAAGGCCCTGATCTCGCCACAGTCCAGGCGATCGCCCCAATCATCTGATGGAGAAGATGAAGACAGCGGGTATGCCTCTTCAGCAACAGTCAGTTCTGTGCGAACGGACAAAGCATCGGTTAATATGGCCGATAACGCAAATGACGATCTTCGTCAGTGTTTGGAAGCTCAGGAGCAGACCTCTAGAACTCAGCAAGGCCCTGGACAATATTCAACAGATGCTCGCTCAGCTCCTCAGCAACCGGAATGATGATACCGGGAGTAATCATGACGAGGAGGGACATCTCAGCAATGATCCGCCCAAGACGGAGAAATCTAAGGGAGGCTCTTCCCTGGATGCCGAAGTCCTTAAAGGCCTTCAAGCTCAAATCGCATCCCTAGCTCAGGGATGAATTAAAGAAGGTAGGGGCAGTCCGTCCTTATCCGCTGGAGTGGGATTCGGTGCCATATCCGCTAAAGTTCAAACCACCAACGTTGCATACGTATGATGGTAAGAGCTCGCCCAATCAGCACATCTACTATTTTCGGTCCCAGACCGGTAATGTTCTAAGCAACGACGCCATCTTGGCTAGGTTGTTCATCGGCACCTTGAAAGGGGTGGCATTCGACTGGTTCCGAAGCCTTCCTCAGGGCTCTATCAACTCCTGGGTCGACCTGGAAACTCGGTTCCTCTCTCGCTTCTATGAGGATGACACCGAAGTAACCATGGACAAGCTCCTTTCCACTGTGCAGAGGAAAGGCGAATCTGTCCGTGAATACATTGAGCGGTTCAGAAATCTATCTCTGATGTGCCCAGCAGGGATGCCATTACCTATGCTCTTACAGACATGCAGGCACAACTTCTTGGATCAAGTAGAAGTCCGCATGGGGGCTGTCAAAGCCCATACTTGGAAGGAATTGGTCGAACAAGCTGAGATAGCCGAGAAATCGGCTAAGAAGTTCGAGCCATCCGCCCCTAGAAGCAAATGGGGCGCGAACAACAAAGGGCGTAGCGATCTCCCGCAGTCTTCCCAAGCTAAAGGGAAGGAAATTATGTCCGTCGAGCTGACCGGGGACATGCAGTCAACAAAGGCCAAGAAGAGCGGCGTCAACAGCCAAGAGCCCAAGTTTCCTCCGAAGCAGTACTCCTTCAGAGATGATCAGGTGGTCACGATATTCCATCTGCTCCACAAAGGAACAAAATGAAGCTACCGGATGCTCGGCGTCCCAATGAGATAGGGCGTACAAACGACCCTAAATACTGCCTCTACCACAGGATGATCCACCATCCTACTGACAAGTGCTATGTTCTCAAGGATAGAATTCAAGCTTTGGTCGACGCCGGAGTCCTCACATTGAAGACGGAACAGAAGAAAGTCACTGCCAATATGGTGACTCTTGAGTTCGGCACTGCTCAGAAGGTCACAGTTCCCGACGGGACCTATCCAGCCCCCCACACCACAGTTGGAAGTCAAGCATTCTTCAACCATAGCTAAAGATGACAAGGGTCTCGTCCCCTTGACATTGGAGACAGGGGAAGTTATGTGGATACACCCCTGACCTCGTCCAAGACGTACAGCGGACGTCGAAGGACTCCAGCAAAAAGGGCAAGTCCTGCAATGTCATCTCTGTCCTGCCAGATGATGGTAATCTTACTTCGGCTTCCCTCAGCGATTCAGAAGAAGAGAAGCATGCCTGTACAGCGCAGGCAGATGCACCTCAACAGACGGGCACCCGGTCTGGAAAGTCATACTTAAGGCAGTATGACAAGTCTACTGACGAGATACAACAGCAAACGACGTCAGTACCAATGCCGACATCCGCTCCAGTTCTGACCAAAGGGAAAGAGAAGCCTAAGGAAGTGCGGTTCGACCATGTGTTGAAGAAACCGCCAGGCCAAGGGTTAGCCACGCCCTTTCGCTTTGATATATTGGCCCACTTAGCCAATATCCCCTCGTATCACAATACACGAGCTCCTTCGTCTCTCTAAAGAGACCAGAGAGGCACTCAGAGATGCGCTGGCCAACTCGGAGTCCTTTCTGACATGCATGCCTGAGGTTCCTGGTGATGAGATAGCTACGCCTTCCTGCTCAGAGTGCCATCACGCACAATCCAAGGTGCCTGTATTACCTTTACGGCGGAAGATATGCTTCTCAAAGACAACAAGCATGATCGACCTCTGTACTATACCGGATATATCGGTTCAACATGCATTGAAAGAGTACAAGTAGATCCGGGGTCTGCACTCAGCATCATCCCAAAAGGCTCCTCTATTCCTCGGCATACCATTGTACAGGTTGTCCGCAACCACCACTACAATATATGGTTTCAACGCCGGGAGCAGCCATCCGCTTGGAAAGATTCGGCTCCGCTGCAAAATCGGAAGCTTGAAGTCAGAAGTGACGTGCTATGTCATTGATGCTGACACATCATACAACCTGCTACTGGGACGACCATGGATCCATGCCAACTGGATCGTTCCTTCCACTCTCCATCAGTGCTTCAAGTATGTGGAGGATGATGCGACAGTACGAACTGTCTTCGCTGAGAAGCAACCCTTCAAGGGGGTGGAAAACTACTTCACTGATGCTCTCCTATATCAAGAGGCTAGTGGAACGCCGGGAGAAACATTGCCAGACGATGATGAAAGTGGCAATGAGGCGGATTCGGAATCCGAAACGGGCATGCCAGCCATTCTGATTGGCGAGCCAATTGTAGCATGCTTTAATGATCCCCGATGTAAGATCCCTCCTGAGGAGGAAGGCGAATGGATAATTATGATAATATTTCTTTTGATTATCCTGCGAGTATCCAGTCGATTAAATCCATGATGGATGGCTCTCTTCATATGCCCGTACATGAGCCGAGTGTGGCTAGCACATCTGTGGAAGCCGTAGAAGGGGCCACGCTGGTAGTCCCTCCATTCAAGCAAGGTCAGGCGCCGATAATCTTCGGCAGAGCCCGGCCAGGGAGATTCTCAACCACAGACTCAAGCTCAGAGTCGGATGCTCCACAGTTCTTTCATTACGCGCCATCAGCACGCCATATTATGAAGAAGATGGGTTACAACCTGAAGCAGGGAGCGGGCCTAAACTTCGGAAAAGGAAGACGCGACCTGATGCGTAACTCCGTCCCAAGAGGGAAAACCTGCAAATTACTATGATAGTACACGCAGGGGGTTAGGGTATGTCACACCCACATCATCAACAACAGTTCAGGTCAAAGGCGATGGATCGATCCCTTCATCGGCCTCATCCTCGAATGGGATTCTGATGTCAGCATAGGAGGGATATTCGAAAGCCTCATGACTTCAAGCAGTCAGTTGGAACCCGCAGAGGTTGCCGATGAGGAATCATGGGCCCAGCAATTGAGCCTTCAATGGGAAAAGCGGTTTGAGCTGTGCGAGCCACCTACTGAAGACAAGGTGATCCAGGTCAACTTGGGCAGTCAAGATCATCCCAAACCGATTTTCATAAGTGAAAGCCTATCACTTATCGAAAAGGAAGAATTGATAATGCTCGTAAAAGAGTATATAGATGTCTTCGCCTGGAGCTATGAAGACATGCCTGGACTTGATCCACAAGTCGCTATGCACCGTCTAAACATCAAGCCCGACGTTAAGCCAGTCAAGCAGCAACAACGTCGGTTCCGCCCAAACATCATGGAGGCTATTGAAGCCGAAGTTCATAAGCTCATTGCTTGTGGCTTCATCCGGGAGGAACAACATCCAGATTGGGTGGCTAACATAGTCCCCGTCCTCAAGAAGAATGGGAAAATACGGATCTGCATCGACTACCGTGATCTCAATACGGCCTGTCCCAAGGATGAATTCCCACTGCCGATCACTGATGTCATGATCGACAACACATGCGGGTTCGAAAGGATGTCCTTCATGGACGGCTTCTCAGGGTACAACCAGATCAAGATGTATCCTGATGACGAGAAGCATACTTCTTTCCGAACGCCATTGGGGGTATACTGCTACACTGTAATGCCCTTCGGACTGAAGAACGCCGGAGCAACCTACCAGCGGGCGATGAGCATGATCTTCCGCGACCATCTCCGAAAGACGGTGGAATGCTATGTTGACGACATTGCCGTCAAAAGCCGCAGCAAAGATGAACATCTTCGCGATCTGAGAATGATGTTCGACATAATGCGGGCTCATCAGCTAAAAATGAACCCGACAAAATCCTTCTTGGGAGTGTCCAGCGGCAAATTCCTTGGGTTCATTGTCACATCAAAAGGGATCCACCTGGACCCAGACAAAGTCAAAGCCATACAGGACATGCATCCACCGAGGAACCTCAAAGAGCTCCGAGGCTTGCAAGGCAGATTAGCCTACATCAGAAGATTCATAGCAAATCTTTCGGGCTGTTGCCAGCCCTTTACCCGTCTCATGAAAAAGGGTACTGCCTTCATATGGGACCAAGCCTGTCAAGAAGCTTATGAAGACATTAAGAGGTATCTCACAAAACCTCCGTCTTAGTGGCCCCTACATCAGGGAAACCATTCTTGCTTTATGTAAAAGCTCTGGACTATTCCCTCGGTGCCCTCCTCGCTCAGAAGGACGACAATGGCCATGAGCAGGCCATTTATTATCTGAGCAGGACTCTCATAGGAGCGGAATCTCGCTACAATCCTATTGAGAAAGAGTGTTTAGCTCTCGTCTTCGCTGTCCAGAAGACACGACATTATTTGGTTGGCCAAACCATACATGTCATCTCCAGGGTGAACCCTTTACGTCTTCTCATGACGAAGCCAGGGTCGCTGAATTCAAGGTTGGCTAAATGGGCACTTCTGTTGTCTCAATACGACATGACCTTTACTCCTCAGAAGGCAGTTAAAGGCCAGACCCTTGCAGAGTTCTTAGCTGCTCATCCAGTTCCAGAACATTCAAAACTTCACGAAGACATCCCTGATGAAGTTTTCGAGTCTAATGCAACCTCAACAGAGGAAGTGTGGCAGATGTTCTTCGACGGAGCATCGCGGATGGGCCACAAAGGGAAGATTATTGCCGGAGTGGGGGTTGCGTTCATCTCCCCACAGGATCATATCCTTCCCAGAGCATTCTCCTTGACAGAATCATGCTCTAATAATGTAGCGGAATATAATGCTCTGCTCATTGGCCTCCAGCTCGCCCGGGGAATGGGGGTACGCTACCTCGAAGCTTACGGCGATTCAAAGCTGGTCATCAGTCAAGTCAAAGGCCAATATGAAGTCCGCCATGAGGACTTGGTGCCTTATTATCATACAGCCATCGAATTGGCTAGCTTATTTGAAGGCTTCTACATCGGGCATGTGTCCCGATCCCAAAATACCAAGGCGGATGCTCTCGCTGCATTAGCGACAACGCTAGCCTTACCGGCCGACACCGAGTATCACCTCACAGTCGCAACCCGGCATCTCGTATGCTCTAAGCATATGCTGAAAATCCAAGAGGTTCATAATGTCTCTGCAGACCTCGAGCCGAGGGATTGGCGCTTCCCTCTCATCGACTATGCTCTGTATGGTTTGCTCCCTGACGATCCTAAAGAAGCGGCATCCATCAGAGAAGGTCCCCCCGTTTCTATTACGATCCTACTCTGAAGACGCTCTACCGTCGTTCATATGACGGTGTCCTCCTCCGTTGTCTCTCTCATTCAGAGGCACAGCAAGTACTCAAAGAAGCACATGATGGCATTTGCGGAGCTCACCAGCCGGGTCCAAAGCTTAAAGATAGGCTGCACAGACTTGGGTACTACTGGCCGACCATGATTGCCGACGCCACCCAATATGCACGAAGGTGCAAGGCGTGCCAGGTCCATGCAGACTTCATATACCAACCTTCGGAATTGCTCCACCCTACTGCTGCTTCATGGCCATTTGAAGCATGGGGAATCGATGTCGTAGGGCCAATCAGTCCCTCTTCAGCAAAAGGTCACCGGTTTATCCTGGCAATAACCGATTACTTCTCAAAATGGGCAGAGGCCACACCGTTGGCCGAAGTTAAAACCTCCAATCTGGTTACCTTCATCAAACACCATGTCATCCATCGATTTGGTGTACCCAGACGGATCATCCATGACAATGGTCCCCAATTCGTAAGCCAAGGGTTCTATCGGTTCTGCGATAAATACCGAATTCAGAATGTGGCTTCAACCGCCTACAATCCTGCCGCCAACGGCTTGGCAGAGGCATTTAACAAGACAATCATCAAGCTACTCAAGAAGTTTGTCTCCTCGAACAAGCGAGATTGGGACGAAAAGCTCGGTGAATGCCTTTGGGCCTACCGGACTACGGTTCGGACACCGACAGGCAATACGCCTTTCTCCCTGGTATATGGGTGCGAAGCGGTCATCCCATTGGAAATCCAGGTGCCATCATTGCGGGTAGCCTTGACTACTAAGATGACATCAGAAGACAATGATCGCTTGCGTCTTCAAGAGCTCGAAGCCCTGGACGAGAAGCGGCTGCAAGCTCAGGAACACATCGAGCTATATCAGGCTCGGATGTCAAAAGCCTTCAATAAGAAGGTTAAGCAAAGAATCTTCCAGAAAGGAGATTTGGTCTTAGCCGTCAGACGACCGATGATTATGACGCACAAGACCAAAGGCAAATTTCAACCTAAATGGGAAGGACCGTTTGTGATAGAGACAGTCTATTCAAACGGAGCATACCGCCTTACAACTGCAGATGGCGACCTCCTCATGATGCCGATCAATGGCAAATTCTTAAAGAAGTATTATCCTTAATCAAGGATCTTGCTCTCGATCATGTTAACATTACACCTCTGATCGAGACCCGCGCGTCCGGAATACGCACAAAGAGAGCCTCTCTCTTTCTCCAAGCATATCAAACCTGTTGGTAGCTGGGGTTTGCTTAAAATCCCAAGGGACCTGCTCCCACTTGATTCCCTCTCCAGAGTCACTTACCAATTCTCATCCATAGAATGGTAAGACCATATATTCCGCTGTTACGTTAACATTAAACCTATGACAGCAGTCCCCTCATTTCTCCTCATGAGAGCGAGACCTCCAAAGTCACTTACCAATTCTCATCCATAGAATGGTAGGACCATACATATTCCGCTGTTACGTTAACATTAAACCTATGACAGTGATTCTCTCGTTTCTCCCCGCGAAAACGAGACTTTTCCCAAACTCCATTGCAATATTGAGCTTAGTGGCGTCTCAATTGGTTACGTCATTGCGACCTCTGAACCAGCAGACAGCTAAGTCTCAATCCCGAGTCCTGTTGACATTTACAAAAGACAGGTCTCGATACTCGTTGACATTTACAAAAGACGAGTATCACCTATTTTGAGCTTGGTGGCTTCTCAACCAGTTACGTCATTGCGACCTCTAAACTGGCAGATAGCCAAGTCTCATCTACCATTGAGCTTAGTGGCGTCTCAATTGGTTACGTCATTGCGACCTCTGAACCAGCAGACAGCTAAGTCTCAATCCCGAGTCCTGTTGACATTTACAAAAGACAGGTCTCGATACTCGTTGACATTTACAAAAGACGAGTATCACCTATTTCGAAGCTTGGTGGCTTCTCAACCAGTTACGTCATTGCGACCTCTGAACTGGCAGATAGCCAAGTTTCATATATCATTGAGCTTAGTGGCGTCTCAATTGGTTACGTCATTGCGACCTCTGAACCAGCAGACAGCTAAGTCTCAATCCCGAGTCCTGTTGACATTTACAAAAGACAGGTCTCGATACTCGTTGACATTTACAAAAGACGAGTATCACCTATTTTGAGCTTGGTGGCTTCTCAACCAGTTACGTCATTGCGACCTCTGAACTGGCAGATAGCCAAGTCTCATCTACCATTGAGCTTAGTGGCGTCTCAATTGGTTACGTCATTGCGACCTCTGAACCAGCAGACAGCTAAGTCTCAATCCCGAGTCCTGTTGACATTTACAAAAGACAGGTCTCGATACTCGTTGACATTTACAAAAGACGAGTATCACCTATTTTGAGCTTGGTGGCTTCTCAACCAGTTACGTCATTGCGACCTCTGAACTGGCAGATAGCCAAGTCTCATCTACCATTGAGCTTAGTGGCGTCTCAATTGGTTACGTCATTGCGACCTCTGAACCAGCAGACAGCTAAGTCTCAATCCCGAGTCCTGTTGATATTACAAAAGACAGGTCTCGATACTCGTTGACATTTACAAAAGACGAGTATCACCTATTTTGAGCTTGGTGGCTTCTTAACCAGTTACGTCATTGCGACCTCTGAACTGGCAGATAGCCAAGTCTCTATCTACCATTGAGCTTAGTGGCGTCTCAATTGGTTACGTCATTGCGACCTCTGAACCAGCAGACAGCTAAGTCTCAATCTCGAGTCCTGTTGACATTTACAAAAGACAGGTCTCGATACTCGTTGACATTTACAAAAGACGAGTATCACCTATTCGAAGCTTGGTGGCTTCTCAACCAGTTACGTCATTGCGACCTCTGAACTGGCAGATAGCCAAGTTTCATATATCATTGAGCTTAGTGGCGTCTCAATTGGTTACGTTATTGCGACCTCTGAACCAGCAGACAGCTAAGTCTCAATCCCGAGTCCTGTTGACATTTACAAAAGACAGGTCTCGATACTCGTTGACATTTACAAAAGACGAGTATCACCTATTTCGAAGCTTGGTGGCTTCTCAACCAGTTACGTCATTGCGACCTCTGAACTGGCAAATAGCCAAGTTTCATATATCATTGAGCTTAGTGGCGTCTCAATTGGTTACGTCATCGCGACCTCTGAACCAGCAGACAGCTAAGTCTTAATCTCGATGCTTGCTGACATTTACAAATGGCAAGTATCTCCCCTTTTAGCCCCGCAAAGGGCTGACCTCGAGAACTGACAACATCTCAATTGGTTATGTCATTGCGACCTCTGAACCAACAGACAGTCATTATCCAAACAGCAGACGACAAAAGAAAGAATTTTATTAAATTCCAAAAGGGATGGGATACATGGAGGAGCCTATAGGCGTACATGATAAGATCGGATCCGATCTCCGAGCGAAGCTAGCCTCGTCCTCCTGTCATCAGCAGCCTGGGCCAGCGCCTGTGATCTTAGCTCAGCCTCATCGAAGTCCACCGCCTGAGCCAGACGAGCCTCGACCTCCGCCAAAATCGCCCTCTATGATGACTTCCGCTCCGCCAGTTCCTCACTTCGAGCCCTGAGCTGCTTAAGCCGCGCAGACTCTTCATGACGCATCTGTGTAGCCTTGGATAAGAGGAGATTTGCCTTCCGGATCATCTCTTCAGCCCTCTTAACCTTATCTTCAGCATCAAGAAGAGCACTGTTGGAAGCGTCAATTGCATTCCCAACCTCTGCTTCCTCTGTCTCCAAGGACCTCAAGTCAGAGGACATAGCCTCAGCAGCTCTTGAGCGGCGAGCTGAGCCTCGCGCCTCTGGGCGACAAGACGTGTGAGCCGTTCATCAGCCAAAGACGCTGCGTCGGAACGATGGAAATGGCGCCATTCCTCCACGTCCTTCTCAAGGTCATCTACCAGGAGCTCTAGAGCAGCAGCTTGATGGTACCCCTCAAAGTCCCGGATACACTCAATGTCGCGGGAGAGGACCATCTTCAGCTTCGAAAATGGCACAGGCGAGCCCTTCAAAACTAGACCGATAGTCTGCTCCAAACTGTTATAGAAGCTGTCGACCAGATTACCGATGAAGTCATTCTCAGCTTCATCAACCCTTGAGACAACCTCGGAGCAATCTACCAACCAGTCGACACCGCCGCAGAAGAAGAAGCGGGAACATTGACAGCAGCAGGGCAAGCCAAAGGTGACCTCGGCGGAGTCCTCAGCGACACCAGCACGCCAGCCACCGTGGAGGAAGGACTGGCAACCACCTCCTGAACAGCAGGCTCGACAATCAAAGTCGGGGAACTAGGGTCCGCGATCACCCTCAGCCCCGCACTGGGCAAAATTGCCAGCACCTCACTCGGTGATGTGATTGGGGGTGAGGATACCTCCGGGACTGCCGTCTCCACAACCCCGACCTCTCAGTTGTCATGGGCTGATAAGAGGGGAGGTCGCCATACAGCGCGTCCAACACAGCAGCATCCGCCGCGGTCGAAGCACTCGACGCCCTCTAACCTCTAGGAGGGCCCTCCGCTTCCTTCGAAGCCGACGCATCTTGAGGCCGAACACCTGCAGCAAAGCCATGGTCAAAAGCGGATGCAGTAAACAAGAGGAGATCAAAAGGTCATCATTTTACCAAAGGCTGATGTTACTTCGTCAGCCTCATCAGTCTCTAGGGGTTCCATCGCGAAGTTCTTGCCAGAATCAACGCGGATAGCCGACCTGCTCGCCGATTCCTCCGCAGACCACCCGGTAGAGCTGGATGCCATAGGACTTCCTTTAGAAGTCCCAGCGCCCGACGGGCCAATGTCGGCCGCATCACCTCCAGATTCCTTCGAGCGAGTAAAGGAACCAGCAGCAGCTCCATAAGCAAATAGAGGATCATACTGGTCCCCTTGCTCCCCTTGCTCCTCAGCTCCTGCAACAAAAGCAAATGATGAGTTATTTAAAGTGCGCTGAAGGCATATTAGATGGGGGCCAATCTTACCAGTAGTCGGTTCAGCAATCGACGGCTCAGCCACTAATGGAGCAGCAGAAGGAGGCGCAGCAGAGAGCTCACCCTCTACCACGATGGTAGGAGTCTGGCGACGGGGCCTCTTCGCCGACGACTTCCTACGGGATCCACTCCCACGCTTCCTTTTGAAGTGGACATCAGAGTCCTCTTCTTCCACTTCCTCCACATGTTGTGAGGAGCTGTCCCCACTACACCAGACCCGGCTTCACGAATATCAGCTTCTTGGGCATCAGCCCTTGTCTCTGCCTCGAAATAAGGGCTCCCCGCATCAGAAGCCCCGCTGTCATCTACAGCGATGAACTCCTCTATGCCAGGAACACGGACTCGTTTGCCCTCCATCTTATCAGAAGCCTTCTGTCTCATCCGATGAGAAATTAACTTCACACCCGAACGGTTGGCATTAAACCTAGCAGGTGTGGAGTTCGAAGCCGCATACCATTGGCAGAAACACAGGGTCGTCCAAAGGCTGGGATCCCTCGGCGGCGTGCGTAGCCACGCTCCAGTGTCATCCGCGGTAAAAAACCGCCAAGCACGAGCCCCATCAATGAGGCTCCCCATGAAAGCCAGGTCCGGATTGGGGTTGCCCACATACAACTGATCATACCCAAATTGGCGGGCAAATCGGCTCGGGACGTAGGGCTCCAGGTAGCAGGTATCCCCACTCCTGTACAGCAAATGCGAGGGCCGGATACAGACCAGCCACTCGAAAACACCCCGACTCATGGGGGACCGACCTGAATCCACATCATGGAATTCCTCGTTGTACCCTGCACCCCGCAGGCGAGGAAAACAACGGAACAGGCTATAAGCGTCATAACGACGCACTAACTTACGGGCCTCGGCCACATAAGTTTTCTGCCACGAACGGCCTTCAAAGCGACGGAGAAGCGCCGTTTGAACACCCTGCGGAGGGTCTTCCCCAGCTCCAATTAAACTGGGGCAGTGCAAGGCGAACCACGCCATCAAGTAGGTGTACGGTAAACCTACCCTAGGATTGGGTCCATCACAAGGCAGGACGGCACCCTTCCCCCGCCTTGATGCCATTGGCCTGCAGAAAGCCTCCGTCAATGCACGAAGGCCCCTCTGAATACAACACACCATGGCCGGGAGAAGACCCAGACGGTGGCCATGAACCAAGCGGACGGCAGGCAGCAGCACAGTCGGATGGACGATGTCACCCGAAGAAGAAGGCACGACACATTTCTTAACCAGATGGTTAAGAAGCCGGCCAGCAACGCCTTGCGAGACATAGGCCGACGGGCCTGATGGTGAAAGCTCCGAAGAACATCACCCTTCTCGAGAGGACTCATCTTCTGCCACGACGATGTCCTTTTCAGCATGCACCTCCATCCTTGCCAAGATGTCTTCTTCAGCAACTCCACAATGAGCTGCCTCAGGTGCACTAGTCATATCCGGGAACAAGTAGTTCCCCCAGCTCTTCAAGCTCTTCGAGCTACCTTTGCCACCGGTGTGGATGCTGGAGCAAATGTGCAAATGGCACATCAATTCCCGGTATGTCTCGAGCAGAGTAGGCTCCTGCTTCTCCAGAATAGCCAGCTCCGCCTCACAGGGAAAGTACTCTTCGTACGGAAGAGACCCGAAGGGCAAAGTAGAGATCTCCCGCATCTCGTGCAGGGCCATACCCAACTCACCAACTGGGGTGAAGAAAGTCCCCGAGGCCGGGCAATACAACTCAAGGATGGCGTAGAAGCACGCCACCTTCATCTCGATGCCGTAGCAGGTCGCCCTGACGGCCTCATGGAGGTTTAACCTCTCTAAGTCCCCCTCAAAATGGGTGAGGATATAATTGGTCAACTCCGCCCACCACGATCTAGGAGGGTGGACCCAACCGGGAGTCCTGAAATCGGTGGCGGGGTAGTTCCCGTCAACTTCGCAGAACTGAGTGCCAAAGGTCGGCGCCGCAGCTGGGTTCTCTCCTACTGGAAGGTCCCGATACCTTCCCAGGGTATAGCCCCATTATGCTACGAGGATGGCCCGCCCTCGAGTAGCCGGACTGGAATGTCAACCTCCCGACACTTACAGACTCGGCGTTTAGGCTCACGCCCCACGCCATCTTCCGAGCCTGAGTCGCGCTCGCGAAGGAAGACAAAGCAAATGCCGCTTAGAGGACGGGAGATAGAATCTCTCGCCGTCCAACTGGAAGATCCATTGGCCTTCACCGCCTGCAGCTGGCGATCGGGATCTGGTGCAGCATCCCCGAACATGAAGTCAGGCTTTCTGTAAGCCTGACGGTCGATATCTTCAAGTGGAGCCGTAGTCAAGATGCTCCGCATGGCCTGCGGACGACCCTCCTGGATGAGCGTATCCCGTACAAGGGAGCTCGGCTCACTGAACAATGAAGCCTGCCCATAGAACTGTAAGCTGATGCTTCCGCCTGCTCGACTGGCTACACCGAACAGACTGTTCTGAAGGCCGGAGGCGTAATGTACTCTGCAAAAACAGAAATGAGCTATGATTAGTTCACCAATCAAGTGGATGCAAAAGCATAAAAATTCACTAAGGCATAGCCTTGCCCAGCAAGCAGGGCCTGCAAGGCGATAGCTTTGAAAAAGCTTCACTTCATGGATAAGACTGCATCTTTGCAGAAAATATCCAAAGCGCCAGCTTCAAGCAGGAAGTGACATAGCCCTAAGGGCTGACGTCATCAAAGGGGCATTATGGTCAAAAGTCATTATGACTGAGAGGACTTATTCAAGTCCTTTTCCTCAAACAGTACGGAGATGGCCCAAGTTATGGCTTCGTGCGAAAGCCCAAAGAAGAACTGTTCAGTTCTTACCTCCCGGTGCAAGCAAAATAGGGAAGTTGAAGGGAAACGAGTTCCCTGATAAGGACAGATCATATTTGATCGTCCTAATGGCCAAATATCGACTCCAAAGGAGGAAGACCACCATCTCTAATCTGGGAGAAGAGTCTCTTACCAGTGACAGGTCGCTCAATGACCGGAGGAGGAGGGCCCTCCGCTGCAGAAGTCGCTGCTTCTTTCCCGCTCGTCTTTTGGGCGCCATTGAAGAGTTGCTAGAGTCCTCAAAGATCTCTGAATGAAAGGGAAGAAGAAGAGGAAGAGATAGAAAGTTCTCTGAAAAAGGAGATCATTTTCATGTTCAGCCCGATCGGGCTTTTATAGGCCAATCAGCGCCTGAAACGAGGCCTCGAAAAAAGGCCCATGCCGCCGTTTCGAATTAATTCGAAACAGCGCCCGAAGCGCCTTCCGAGAAGCGCCGGTTCAACTCTACTAAGAGTTAACTTCGCACTAGTGCAAAAGTGCGGACT
>JAVJIF010032391.1:0-81962 GCA_038442645.1 Agave tequilana | reverse complement strand
GCCAAGTCTCATATATCATTGAGCTTAGTGGCGTCTCAATTGGTTACGTCATTTCGACCTCTGAACCAGCAGACAGCTAAGTCTCAATCCTGAGTCCTGTTGACATTTACAAAAGACAGGTCTCGATACTCGTTGACATTTACAAAAGACGAGTATCACCTATTTCGAAGCTTGGTGGCTTCTCAACCAGTTACGTCATTGCGACCTCTGAACTGACAGATAGCCAAGTTTCATATATCATTGAGCTTAGTGGCGTCTCAATTGGTTACGTCATCGCGACCTCTGAACCAGCAGACAGCTAAGTCTTAATCTCGATGCTTGCTGACATTTACAAAAGGCAAGTATCTCCCCTTTTAGCCCGCAAAGGGCTGACCTCGAGAACTGACAACATCTCAATTGGTTATGTCATTGCGACCTCTGAACCAACAGACAGTCATTACCCAACAGCAGACGACAAAAGAAAGAATCTTTATTAAATTTCAAAAGGGATGGGATACATGGAGGAGCCTATAGGCGTACATGATAAGATCGGATCCGATCTCCGAGCGAAGCTAGCCTCGTCCTCCTGTCATCAGCAGCCTGGGCCAGCGCCTGTGATCTTAGCTCAGCCTCATCGAAGTCCACCGCCTGAGCCTCGACCTCCGCCAAAGTCGCCCTCTGTGATGACTTCCGCTCCGCCAGTTCCTCACTTCGAGCCCTGAGCTGCTTAAGCCGCGCAGACTCTTCATGACGCATCTGTGTAGCCTTGGATAAGAGGAGATTTGCCTTCCGGATCATCTCTTCAGCCCTCTTAACCTTATCTTCAGCATCAAGAAGAGCACTGTTGGAAGCGTCAATTGCACTCCCAACCTCTGCTTCCTCTGTCTCCAAGGACCTCAAGTCAGAGGAGATAGCCTCAGCAGCCTCTTGAGCGGAGAGCTGAGCCTCGCGCCTCTGGGCGACAAGACGTGTGAGCCGTTCGTCAGCCAAAGACGCTGCGTCGGAACGATGGAAATGACGCCATTCCTCCACGTCCTTCTCAAGGTCATCTACCAGGAGCTCTAGAGCAGCAGCTTGATGGTACCCCTCAAAGTCCCGGATACACTCAATGCCACGGGAGAGGACCATCTTCAGCTTCAAAAATGGCACAGGCGAGCCCTTCAAAACTAGACCGATAGTCTGCTCCAAACTGTTATAGAAGCTATCGACCAGATTACCGATGAAGTCATTCTCAGCTTCATCAACCCTTGAGACAACCTCGGAGCAATCTACCAACCCAGTCGACACCGCCGCAGAAGAAGAAGCGGGAACATTGACAGCAGCAGGGCAAGCCAAAGGTGACCTCGGCGGAGTCCTCAGCGACACCAGCACGCCAGCCACCGTGGAGGAAGGACTGGCAACCACCTCCTGAATAGCAGGCTCGACAATCAAAGTCGGGGAACTAGGGTCCGCGATCACCCTCAGCCCCGCACTGGGCAAAATTCCGGCACCTCACTCGATGATGTGATTGGGGGTGAGGATACCTCCGGGACTGCCGTCTCCACAACCCCCAACCTCTCAGTTGTCATGGGCTGATAAGAGGGGAGGTCGCCATACAGCGCGTCCAACACAGCAGCATCCGCCACGGTCGAAGCACTCGACTCGCCCTCTAACCTCTTAGAAGGGCCCTCCGCTTCCTTCGAAGCCGACGCATCTTGAGGCCGAACACCTGCAACAAAGCCATAGTCAAAAAAGCGGATGCAGTAAACAAGAGGAGATCAAAAGGTCATCATTTTACCAAAGGCTGATGTTACTTCGTCAGCCTCATCAGTCTCTAGGGGTTCCATCGCGAAGTTCTTGCCAGAATCAACGCGGATAGCCGACCTGCTCGCCGATTCCTCCGCAGACCACCCGGTAGAGCTGGATGCCATAGGACTTCCTTTAGAAGTCCCAGCGCCCGACGGGCCAATGTCGGCCGCATCACCTCCAGATTCCTTCGAGCGAGTAAAGGAACTAGCAGCAGCTCCATAAGCAAATAGAGGATCATACTGGTCCCTTGCTCCTCAGCTCCTGCAACAAAAGCAAATGATGAGTTATTTAAAGTGCGCTGAAGGCATATTAGATGGGGGCCAATCTTACCAGTAGTCGGTTCAGCAACCGACGGCTCAGCCACTAATGGAGCAGCAGAAGGAGGCGCAGCAGAGAGCTCACCTCTACCACGATGGTAGGAGTCTGGCGACGGGGCCTCTTCGCCGACGACTTCCTACGGGATCCACTCCCCACGCTTCCTTTTGAAGTGGACATCAGAGTCCTCTTCTTCCACTTCCTCCACATGTTGTGAGGGAGCTGTCCCCACTACACCAAACCCGGCTTCACGAATATCAGCTTCGTGGGCATCAGCCCTTGTCTCTGTCTCGAAATAAGGGCTCCCCGCATCAGAAGCCCCGCTGTCATCTACAGCGATGAACTCCTCTATGCCAGGAACACGGACTCGTTTGCCCTCCATCTTATCAGAAGCCTTCTGCCTCATCCGATGAGAAATTAACTTCACACCCGAACGGTTGGCATTAAACCTAGCAGGTGTGGAGTTCGAAGCCGCATACCATTGGCAGAAACACAGGGTCGTCCAAAGGCCGGGATCCCTCGGCGGCGTGCGTAGCCACGCTCCAGTGTCATCCGCGGTAAAAAACCGCCAAGCACGAGCCCCATCAATGAGGCTCCCCATAAAGGCCAGGTCCGGATTGGGGTTGCCCACATACAACTGGTCATACCCAAATTGGCGGGCAAACCGGCTCGGGACGTAGGGCTCCAGGTAGCAGGTATCCCCACTCCTGTACAGCAAATGCGAGGGCCGGATGCAGACCAGCCACTCGAAAACACCCGACTCATGGGGGACCGACCTGACTCCACATCATGGAATTCCTCGTTGTACCCTGCACCCCGCAGGCGAGGAAAACAACGGAACAGGCTATAAGCGTCATAACGACGCACTAACTTACGGGCCTCGGCCACATAAGTTTTCTGCCACGAACGGCCTTCAAAGCGACGGAGAAGCGCCGTTTGAACACCCTGCGGAGGGTCTTCCCCAGCTCCAATTAAACTGGGGCAGTGCAAGGCGAACCACGCCATCAAGTAGGTGTACGGTAAACCTACCCTAGGATTGGGTCATCACAAGGCAGGACGGCACCCTTCCCCCGCCTTGACGCCATTGGCCTGCAGAAAGCCTCCGTCAATGCACGAAGGCCCCTCTGAATACAAACACACCATGGCCGGGAGAAGACCCAGACGGTGGCCATAGACCAAGCGCACAGCCGGCAGCAAGACATCGGATGGACGATGTCACCCGAAGAAGAAGGCACGACACATTTCTTTAACCAGATGGTTAAGAAGCCGGCCAGCAACGCCTTGCGAGACATAGGCCGACGGGCCTAATGGTGAAAGCTCCGAAGAACATCACCCTTCCCGAGAGGACCATCATCTTCTGCCACGACGATGTCCTTTTCAGCATGCACCTCCATCCTTGCCAAGATGTCTTCTTTAGCAACTCCGCAATGAGCTGCCTCAGGTGCACTAGTCATATCCGGGAACAAGTAGTTCCCCCAGCTCTTCAAGGCTCTTCGAGCTACCTCTGCCACCGGTGTGGTGCTGGAGCAAATGTGCAAATGGCACATCAATTCCCGGTATGTCTCGAGCAGAGCAGCTCCTGCTTCTCCAGAATAGCCAGCTCCGCCTCACAGGGAAAGTACTCTTCGTATGGAAGAGACCCGAAGGGCAAAGCAGAGATCTCCGCATCTCGTGCCAGGGCCATACCCAACTCACCAACTGGGGTGAAGAAAGTCCCCGAGGCCGGGCAATACAACTCAAGGATGGCGTAGAAGCACGCCACTTCATCTCGATGCGTAGCAGGTTCGCCCTGACGGCCTCATGGAGGTTTAACCTCTCTAAGTCCCCCTCAAAATGGGTGAGGATATAGTTGGTCAACTCCGCCCACCACGATCTAGGAGGGTGGAACCAACCGGGAGTCTGAAATCGGTGGCGGGGTAGTTCCCGTCAACTTCGCAGAATCTGAGTGCCAAAGGTCGGCGCCGCAGCTGGGTTCTCCCCTACTGGAAGGTCCCGCGATACCTTCCCAGGGTATAGCCCCATTATGCTACGAGGATGGCCCGCCCTCGAGTAGCCGGACTGGAATGTCAACCTCCCGACACTTACAGACTCGGCGTTTAGGCTCACGCCCCACGCCATCTTCCGAGCCGAGCCTGAGTCGCGCCAGCGAGGAACAAAGCAAAATGCCGCTTAGAGGACGGGAGATAAAATCTCTCGCCGTCCAACTGGAAGATCCATTGGCCTTCACCGGCCTTGCAGCTGGCGATCGGGATCTGGTGCAGGCATCCCCGAACATGAAGTCAGGCTTTCTGTAAGCCTGACGGTCGATATCTTCAAGTGGAGCCGTAGTCAAGATGCTCCGCATGGCCTGCGGACGACCCTCCGACCCTCCTGGATGAGCGTATCCCGTACAAGGGAGCTCGGCTCACTGAACAATGAAAGCCTGCCCATAGAACTGCAAGTTGATGCTTCCGCTTGCTCGACTGGCTACACCGAACAGACTGTTCTGAAGGCCGGAGGCGTAATGTACTGTAAAAACAGAAATGAGCTATGATTAGTTCACCAATCAAGTGGATGCGAAAGCATAAAATTCACTAAGGCATAGCCTCGCCCAGCAAGCTGGCTGCAAGGCGATAGCTTTGAAAAAGCTTCACTTCATGGATAAGACTGCATCTTTGCAGAAAATATCCAAAGCGCCAGCTTCAAGCAGGAAGTGACATAGCCCTAAGGGCTGACGTCATCAAAGGGGCATTATGGTCAAAAGTCATTATGACTGAGAGGACTTATTCAAGTCCCTTTTCCTCAAACAGTACGGGATTGGCCAAGTTATGGCTTCGTGCGAAAGCCCAAAGAAGAACTGTTCAGTTCTTACCTCCCTGGTGCAAGCAAAATAGGGAAGTTGAAGGGAAACAAGTTCCCTGATAAGGACAGATCATATTTGATCGTCCTAATGGCCGAGTATCGGCTCCAAAGGATGGAGACCACTCTCTAATCAGATCGAAAAGTTCCTTACCAGTGACAGGTCGCTCGATGACCGGAGAGGAACGCCCTCCGCCGCAGAAATCGCCACTTCTTTTCCCGCTCGTCCTCTTGGCGCCATTGAAGAGCTGCTCGAGTCCTCAAAGATCTCTGAATGAAGGGAAGAAGAAGAGGAAGAGATAGAAAGTTCTCTGAAAAAAGAGAGACCTTTCCATATTCAGCCCGATCAGGCTTTTATAGGCCAATCAGCGCCTGAAATGAGGCCTCGAGAAAAGGCCCCATGCCGCCGTTTCGAATTAATTCGAACAGCGCCCGAAGCGCCTTCCCGAGAAGCGCCGGTTCAACTCTACTAAGAGTTAACTTCGCACTAGTGCAAAAATCGGACTTCGCACAATCCTTCAAGGGCTTAGCCGAGAGGCTTACCTTAGCCCTCCAAGAGCGTGCTGCTCGCGCTGACATGCCAGTCTCGCGAAGATCATTCGAAGGAAGGACTATGTCCTTAGCTCCGCACACAGTTTAGTCCAGCTATGGCCAAATTCTCAGTGAAAGTAAGCAAAAATCAGATGATCAGACGATGAACTTTCATTGATTCAAAAGCAGGGTACATTTGATATTACATCAAAGCTGTGCTTCATATAACACACCGAGTTTCCTAACAAGGTCATTTGCATAAAAGGCATACAAGCGGTTTTATCTGCTCCCAGGCCAGACCAACGGGACAGGAAGGGCCCTCCTCTTGCATAAGGCCGTACCAGTGGTGCCGCAAGGACACGGTCATTTTTCTCCACAAAATGGCAGATCTTGCCAGGCCATTTTTGTTGAAGCCTGGCAATAAAACCTATCGCCGCCAACACGATAGATCACGTATAATGGGAATCGCAGTGATACCAGTGATCTAACAGGCGCGGTGCCCACTTTCCCGAAGTGGATCGCCATCAAAGGCCATCAAAGTTGAAAGTCGGCAATGGTGCCGACGATCCCACAGGCGACGCCCATTATCTTGAAGCGGATCCTCTCCGATAAAGGCGGCGGCCCAGCTCACCTCAGAACGAATCATCTCGATAAGAGGCTGCCAACAGCCCCTGACGCGCACGCGCACTCGCTGCCCCGAATTGTTCCTCCTGCTTAAAAGTAAAGCTTCAACCGGGGAAGCATAAGGCGATTTCATGGTTTCTTTTCATCAAGTACCAGACTGGCAAGCATAGCTCACTGCAAGGCAAATTGGAGCAAGTTAGCAGCATTAAGCACAGAAAAAGATGCAAAGATATTAAGTCAGATTCTTGGGCGCAAAGTGATCCGACTTCAGTCAAGCAGAGGAAAGCTCCGCCTGCACACCAACTAATGGACTAGCTCAGCAAACGCCAAGTCCTAGCATCACCTCTATGGCAAAGTAAGACACAGTCTCAACATTCACCAATATGGCAAGACTGGCTCAACCTTTGAAGAGACCAAGTCCTAAGTTCTGCCTGCGCAGTGGACTTGGCATGCAGTGATCTTTCTCTGATTAAAGTCAAGATGATAGCTTCACTGGGAAGCTATGCTAAAATCTTCTCTGACAGATCAGCCAAGTGCAAAATGAAGATCGAGGGAAGTTAATCCCTAAAGCAGCTGTCAAAGTTAAATCAAGGGAGATGAGTTCCCTAAAAGCGGTGAAGTCGTTGAACGATCAAGACTTACTGGTCCTTGGCCGGTTAGACAACCGAGTGGGTTTTCTCACTAATTCAGAGACCTGAGTATCTCTCTCAGCCAAGAGAAGAGAAGAAGAAAGGCAAGGCACTTCTCTTCAGAGGACCTCGAGTGTCCTATTTATAGGCCCCATGGCTGAGCGCAACCACCTCAAGCATGGAAGCACGAGCGCATTCAAGGCATTTATTGCGCCTTGATGGAAGGACGGTTTTTCCCTAGAACCGTGAAAGGGGAGAAAACGTCTCCCTCATAAAAGGCATTTATGGCTCCTTTAATAAAGGGAATATCCTCCCTTGAAACGTGCAAATCGGAGAACATCTCTCTCGATTGGCGCGAAAGAAGGAATGATCCTCCTCGTAACCGCCCCACGGCAGTTGGCTTTGAAAAGGCAACAGGAGTTCCAAAGCGAACTTATTTCTTGGAAGCCCAGATGCGGAGCTACCCCCGACGCGAAGTTACTCGCGAACCAGTGCAATTCTTCGCGAATTCATCCCAAAGCAGGATTGAAGGTGAAGCTGAACTCAACATCATGGCGACGTTCATACTCCACACCACCATCACAGCAGTTCAAAGTATTTCGAAGTCTGGGCTATTGCAGACTTTCGAAAACTTTGAAGGGGGTCTTGTTGAACACTTAAAAAGATAAGATTCCTCATTGGTCCGAACGATGTCTAAACTTGTTGACATTTACAAAAGACAAGGGACAGACGAGCTGAAGACCAGTTTTCACCCACCTCCAAGGGACAAGGGAGCGTTTGGACTCCACTGATCCAGCAAGCAGAGCAGTGAGCCTAGGACGTTTCTAAACAGACCTCAGCAGGTCTAAGATGCTAGCATTTAGCATTGCATTAGCCCAAGGAGATAGCCTCGTTTGAGAGGCTAGCATCATCTAGAGCATCGCCAGGAAAGCTAACTGATAGCTTCGCGAAAAGCCTCTTTTCGGACTTCGCTAAGGATTGCCTCTAGCTCCGCTATGAGCTTCAAAGCGGGCAGCTCCGCTATCAGCCTGCTATGGTCAAACCTTTGACCAATCAAAATCTCCTGATGAGATCGGATTCAATCTAATCAAATCCAATCGGGATTCAAATAGGGCAGGTGATTTCCGCGCAATCTCTTGACTCTCTTGAAAACGAGTAAGAGGATCAAGGAGAATCTCCTAACAATATGGAAAGGATCAAAACAGATCAACCGCCTGCCAATCCTAGCCTCGCAGTAAGGCTACTTTCCAGATTTAAACAGATTTGATTCAATCTGTTTCCATATCTTCAAGGGACGTTATACCCTTGCTCTCCCTATAAATAGCCGTCAGGGGCACAAGGAGAGAGGATCAAAAAAAAAAAAGGAGAGGAGGGGGGCATACACGCAGACGGACGCAAGAGAGATCGATCGAAGACGAAAAGAGGACTCCACAAGCAGAGGCTTCTTCATACGCACCCGCGCGCTCTCGAATTCAGAGACTTTTTAGAGAATTGCTTTCTCTAATCAGGGTGTTGATACCCTAACGTCGTCCTTCCTCTCAAGGAATCTCCGGAACCAGGCGAGAAGGAATTCCTTATCGAAGGCGATTTGAGAAGCAGCAAGAGGGTTCTACCAACCTTCTGTTCTCTGATTCCCCGAACCAGGCGAGAAGGGAATCTCATCGCTCGCATCGTCAAAGGGACAAAGTGGTTCGCGCGCTGACCAGACTCCTATCGGCACACTTCTCCAGAATCTCTGAGGAGATTACTTGTAATCTTTTGAGAATACTTGTAATTTAGCTCCTCAAACTTTATTTGTAAGTTTTCCCCTTTTGCAAACATAATGGAAAACAAGCACATACTAAGAACTCGAGAAGTCTATAATGTCTCCACAAATCTTGAACCAAGAGACTGGTGCTTTCCTCTCATCGACTATGCTTTGCACGGTCTGCTTCCAGACGATCCAAGGAAGCGGCGTCCATCAGACGAAGGTCTCTCCGGTTCTATTACGATCCTACTCTGAAGACACTCTACCGTCGCTCATATGACGGTGTTCTCCTCCGTTGCCTTTCCAATTCAGAGGCACAAGAAGCGCTCCAAGAAGCGCACGATGGCACTTGTGGAGCTCATCAGCCAGGTCCAAAGCTTAAAGACAGGTTGCATAGGCTGGGATATTATTGGCCAACTATGATAGCCGATGCCATCCAATATGCACGAAGGTGTAAAGCATGTCAGATTCATGCGGACTTCATACACCAGCCTTCGGAGCTGCTCCACCCGACTGTCGCTTCATGGCCATTTGAAGCATGGGGAATAGACGTCGTAGGGCCAATCAGCCCTTCTTCGACAAGAGGTCACCGGTTTATCCTAACAATAACCGACTACTTTTCAAAATGGGCGGAGGCTATACCACTGGTTGAAGTCAAAACCTCTAATGTGGTTAATTTCATCAAACACCATGTCCTCCATCGATTTGGTGTCCCTAGGCGGATCATTCACGATAATGGTCCTCAATTCATAAGTCAAGTATTCTATCGGTTCTGCGAGAAATATCAAATTCAGAATATGGCTTCAACTGCCTATAATCCTGCTGCCAATGGCTTGGCGGAAGCATTCAACAAAACAATCATCAAGCTGCTCAAGAAATTCGTCTCCTCGAATAAGAGAAATTGGGACGAAAAGCTCGGTGAATGCCTTTGGGCCTACCGAACCACGGTGCGGACACCGACAGGCAATACGCCTTTTTCCCTGGTACATGGGTGCGAAGCAGTCCTCCCATTGGAAATCCAGATGCCATCGTTGCGTATAGCTCTGACTACTAAAACCACATCAGTGGACAATGATCGCCTACGCCTTCAAGAGCTCGAAGCTTTGGACGAGAAGCGACTACAAGCTCAGCAGCATATCGAGCTATATCAAGCTCGAATCTCAAAAGCCTTCAATAAGAAGGTCAAACAGAGAGTCTTCCAGAAAGGAGACCTGGTCTTAGCCGTCAGACGACCGATGATTATGACACACAAGACCAAAGGCAAATTTCAGCCTAAATGGGAAGGATCATTTGTGATAGAAACAGTTTATTCAAACGGAGCATACCGCCTCATGACTTCAGATGGCGACCTACTCATGATGCCGATCAATGGCAAGTTCTTAAAGAAGTATTATCCTTAATCAAGGATCCTTCTCATGATCAAGTTAACACTACACCTCTGATCAAGATCTCCGTGTCCAAAGTACACACAAGAGAGCCTTTCTCTTCCTCCAAGCGAGATCACGCAACCATAAACCAGTAGGAACCTGGCCGTATACTGGTTATCCTAAAGGAGAGTCAGGGTTACACATACGTTAACCAGATGATCCAATATCCTTAACGATTAAGGACAGAGGAAAATGTTGGCTTTTAAGTCCAACATAAGTCCTCGACAACTCATCATGTTGAGGGGAATAGCATGGCTAGCCCGACTCAAACGGTAGTTGGTAAAGGCATATCAAACCCGTTGACAGCTGGGGATTTGCTAAAAATCCTAAGGGACCATATCCCGTTTGATTCCTCCTCCAAAATCACTTACCAATTCTCATCCATAGAATGGTAAGACCACATATACAATTCGCTGTTACGTTAACATTAAACCTATGACAGCAATTCCCTCGTCTCTCCCTGTGAGAACGAGACCTCCAAAATCACTTACCAATTCTCATCCATAGAATGGTAAGACCACAAATACATTTTGCTGTTACGTTAACATTAAACCTATGACAGTGATTCTCTCGTTTATCCCTGTAAAAATGAGACTTTCTCCCAAATTCCACTACAAACTCGATACTTATTGACATTTACAAAAGATAAGTATCACCAATTCTGAGCCCTGTTGACATTTACAAAAGACAGGTCTCGATACTCGTTGACATTTACAAAAGACGAGTATCACCAAATTTTGAAGCTTGGTGGCGTCTCATCCGGTTATGTCATCGCGACCTCTGAACCAGCAGACAGTTAAGTCTCAACCCGAGCCCTGTTGACATTTACAAAAGACAGGTCTCGATACTCGTTGACATTTACAAAAGACGAGTATCACCAATTTTTTGAAGCTTGGTGGCGTCTCATCCAGTTATGTCATTGCGACCTCTGAACTAGCAGACAGCTAAGTCTCAACCCCGAGCCCTGTTGACATTTACAAAAGACAGGTCTCGATACTCGTTGACATTTACAAAAGACGAGTATCACCAATTTTTTGAAGCTTGGTGGCGTCTCATCCGTTATGTCATTGCGACCTCTGAACCAGCAGACAGCTAAGTCTCAATTCCGAGCCCTGTTGACATTTACAAAAGACAGGTCTCGATACTCGTTGACATTTACAAAAGACGAGTATCACCAATTTTTAAAGCTTGGTGGCGTCTCATCCGGTTATGTCATTGCGACCTCTGAACCAGCAGACAGCTAAGTCTCAATTCCGAGCCCTGTTGACATTTACAAAAGACAGGTCTCGATACTCGTTGACATTTACAAAAGACGAGTATCACCAATTTTTGAAGCTTGGTGGCGTCTCATTCGGTTATGTCATTGCGACCTCTGAACCAGCAGACAGCTAAGTCTCAACCCCGAGCCCTGTTGACATTTACAAAAGACAGGTCTCGATACTCGTTGACATTTACAAAAGACGAGTATCACCAATTTTTTGAAGCTTGGTGGCGTCTCATCCGGTTATGTCATTGCGACCTCTGAACCAGCAGACAGCTAAGTCTCAATTCCGAGCCCTGTTGACATTTACAAAAGACAGGTCTCGATACTTATTGACATTTATAAAAGATAAGTATCACCTTCTTTGAAGCTTGGTGGCGTCTCAATCGGTTACGTCATTGCGACCTCTGAACCAGCAGACAGCCAAGTCTCAATCCCGATACTTGCTGACATCTACAAAAGGCAAGTACCCCCCCTCTTTTTAGCCCCGCTAAGGGCTAGCTTTGAGCTTGGTGGCGTCTCAACCAGTTATGTCATCGCGACCTCTGAACTGACAGATAGCCAAGTCTCATTATCCAACCCAACAAGAATTATGTTCTCAAGGAATTGCACTACAATTCGGAATCACAATCCAAAAAGAAGAACAAGATTGAAGATTCGACAAAAGAAAAAAGAATTTTCATTCAGCTCAAGAGGATAAAGTACATGCAGCTACAAGCGTACATTGTACGATCTGAGCCGCTCTCCGAGGGTGTTTAGCCTCGTCTCCTGTCATCAGCAGCCTGGGCAAGCGCTTGTGACCTCAGCTCAGCCTCATTGAAATCTTCCGCCTCAGCCAGACGAGCTTCGGCCTCCGCCAAAGTTGTCCTCTGTGACAACCCCTGCCGCGCAAGCTCCTCACTCTGAGCTTTGAGCTCTTCAAGCCGCGCAGTTTCCTCAAGACGCACCGGTATGGCCTTGGATAAGAGGAGATTTGCTTTCCTGATCATCTCCTCAGCCTTCGCAATCTTATCCTCAGCGCCGAGGAGAGCACTAGTGGAGGCGTCAATTGCACTTCCAACCTCCGGTTGCCTTGTCTCCAACGATTTCAAGTCAGAAGAGATAGCTTTAGCAGCCTCTTGAGCGGAAAGCCGGGTCTCGTGCTTTTGAGCAATGAGAAGCGCGAGCCGGTCATCAACTAAAGACTCTGGGTCCGAACGGTGGAGGCGGCGCCATTCCTCTGCATCCTTCTCAAATTCATCCACCAGGAGCTCCAAAGCAGTAGCCTGGTGATACCCCTCAAAGTCCCGAATACTCTCAATATCACGGGAGAGGACCCCCTTTAACCTTGAGAATGGCATAGTCGAGCCCTTCAGAACCAGGTCGATAGTCCGCCCTAAGCCTTTATAAAAGTTATCGACCAGGTCACCGATGTAATCGTTCTCGACCTCAGCCACTTCTGGTAAAGAGGTAACCTCGGAATAGTCCACCAGCCTGGTCGACGCCGTCGCAGAAGAAGCAGCGGGGCACTGACAGCAGCCGGACAAGCCGAGGGCGATCTCGGCGGAGTCCTCATCGAGACCAGAACGCCAGCCACCGCGGAAGAAGGACTAGCAACCACCTCCTGAGCAGCAGGCTCAACCACCAGGGTTGGAGAAGTAGGGCTTGTGATCACCCTCAGTTCCGTACTTGGCAAAATTGTCGGCACCCCACTCGTTGATACAGTTGGGAGTGAGGACACCTCCGGGACTGCCGCCTCCGCAACTTCTGGCCTTTCGGCTGACTTGGGCCGATAAGAAGGCAGGTCACCGTACAGCGCGTCCAACATAGCAGCATCAGCCGTGATCGTAGCGCTCATGTCACCCCTCAACCCTTCGGGGAGATTTCCCGGCTCTCTTGAAGCTGATGCATCTAGATGCCGAACACCTGTAACAAGACTGCGGTCAGTCAGAACACTACATGCAGGAGAAACCAAGAGGTTACGACAATACCATAAGATGACGTCGCCTCGAACGTCTCGCCAGCCACATCAGTCTCCAGGGGCTCCATCAGAAAATTTTTGGCAGAATCAACACGAATAGCTGGCTCACTATCGCTCGCCGAGTATCCTGTGGACCACCCGATAGAGCTCGATGCCTCAGGACTTCCTTTAGAAGTCCCAGCGCCCGAAAGGACCGATGTCGGCCATATCACCTCCGGACTCCTCCGGAAGGGCACAGGAAACCAGCTTCAGCTCCATAAGTGAATAGGGGATCATAATGTTCCCCTTGTTCTCCAGCTGCCTCAGCTCCTACAATCAAAAAGGATTGATAATAAGTCAATGGGAACGCACAAAAAGGCGTATTATATGGACAAGGTTAATCTTACCCAGACCTGGAGCGAATTCACCACTAGTCAGTTCAGCAACCGACGGTTCAGCTGCTAATGGGGCAGCAGGAGGAATCTCCATAGAGGGATAACCCTTTACGATAATCGTAGGAGCTTGGCGAGGAGGCTTCTTCGCCAATGACTTCCTACGAGAGCTACCTGCCCGCTTTCTCTTGAAGTGGACGTCAGAATCCTCTTCTTCCACTTCTCCCGCACGTCGTGGGGAAGATGTCCCCACCACACCAGAGCCAGCCGCATGAGTATCAGCTCCTATCCCCACCTCGAAGCGAGGACTCCCTGCATCAGAAGCCTCGCTATCATCTACAGTGATGAACTCCTCCAAGCCAGGGACACGAACCCGTTTGCCTTCTTTTCTCTCAGAAGCCTTTCGCTTCAGTCGATGAGAGATTAACTTCACACCGAACGGTTGGCATTGAATCCAGGAGGTGTGGAGTTAGAAGCCGCATACCATTGGCAAAAGCACAGGGTCGTCAGAAGGTTGGGATCCTTCAACGGCGTGCGCAGACACGCCCCAGTGCCGCCCGCAGTAAAGAATCGCCAGGCACGGGCCCCATCGATGAGACTCCCCATGAAGGCTAAATCGAGATTGGGGTGCCCCACATACAGCTGGTCATACCCGAACTGTCGAGCAAACCGGCTTGGGATGTAAGGTTCTAAATAGCAGACATCCCCGCTTCTATACAATAAATGTGAGGGCCGGGTACTGACCAGCCACTCAAAAACCCCCCGACTCATGGGAGACCGTCCTGACTCTGCATCTCGGAATTCCTCGTCGTACCCTGCGCCCCGAATGCGAGGAAAAACAGCGGAATAAGTTGTAAGCGTCATGACGACGCACTAACTTGCGGGCCTCGGCCACGTAGGTCTTCAGCCAGGAACATCCTTCGAATCGGCGGAGAAGAGCCATTCGAACACCTTGCGGAGGGTCCTCTCCAGCTTCAATCAAAGAAGGGCAGTGTAAGGCAAACCACGCCATTAAGTAAGTGTATGGCAGGCCCACCCTAGGATTAGGTCCATCACAAGGCAGGATGGCACTCTTCCTACGCCTCGTCGCCGGTGGCCTGCAGAAAGCCTCCATTAATGCGCGAAGGCCTCTTTGAATACAGCACACCATGGCCGGAAGGAGACCCAGACGGTGGCCATGGACCAAGCGAACGGCAGGCAGCAAAACATTCGGGTGGACGATGTCACTCGAGGAGGATGGCACTACGCATTTCTTCAGCCAGACGGTTAAGAAACCGGCCAATAATGCCTTCCGGGACATCGGCTGACGAGCCTGATGGTGAAAGCTCCGAAGGATATCACCCTTCTTATAGGGACCATCGTCTTCTGTCACGACAATATCCCTTTGGAGGCATACCTCCATCCGTTCAGAAATGTCGCCATCTGCAACTCCACAATGAGCTGCCTCAGGAGCATTCTTCATATCTGGGAATAGGTAACTCGCCCAGTTCTTCAAGCTCTTCGAGCTACCCTTGCTGCCACCATGGATGCTAGAACAAATGTACAAATGGCACATTAACTCCCGATAAGTCTCAAATAAAGCAGGCTCCTGCTTCTCCAGAAGAGCCAACTCCGTCTCGCATGGAAAGTACTCTTCATACGGGAGAGACCCGAAAGGCAGGGCAGAGATTTCCCTCATCTCGTGCAAGGTCATGCCCAACTCACCGACTGGGGTGAAGAAGGTCCCCGAAGCTGGGCAATACAACTCAAGGATGGCGTAGAAGCACGCCACCTTCATATCAATGTCGTAGCAGGTTGCCCTTACGGCCTCATGGAGGTTCAACTTCTCCAAGTCCTCCTCGAAGTGAGCGAGGATATAGTTGGTCAGGTCCGCCCACCATGTCTTTGGGGGTGAACCCAACCAGGAGTCCTGAAGTCAGTGGCAGGATAGTTCCCGTCAACTGCGCAGAACTGAGTGCCAAAAGTCTGCGCCATAACTGGATTCTCTCCTACCGGAAGCTCCCGCGACACGTTTCCAGGATATAGGCCTATTATGTTGTGAGGAGGGCCCGCCCTTGAAAAACCAGGAGACTGAGATTTCAATCTCCCGACGTGGACGGACTCGACACTTCGGCTCACGCCCCACGCCATCTTCCGAGCCTGAGTTACACACTCAAAAGAAGACAAAGGAAAGTGCCGCTTGTTAGACGGAAGATAAAACTTCTCGCCATCCAACTCGAAGATCCACTGTCCCTCGCCTACCTGCAATTGGCGATCAGGATCAGATGCGGCATCTCCGAACATGAAATTGGGCTTTTTATAAGTCGACGGTCGATGTCTTCGAGAGGAGCGGTGGTTAGAATACTCCTCATGGTGAGCGGATCACCACCATGGATAAGCGTGTCCGGACGACGGAACTCCGCTCACTAAAGAGAGAAGCCTGGCCATAGAATTGAAGGCTGATGCTGCCATCCGCTCGGCTGGTCATCCCAAATAGACTATTCAAGGGACCAGGGGTGTAAGGCACTGCAAGAAAGAAAAGAGAACTATGATTAGTTCATCAGTCAAGCGGACATGGAGATATAAGATTTGCTAAGGCATAGCCTCGCCCCGTGAGCAAGGCCAGTAAGGCGACAGCCTCGACAAAGCTTGATCTCGCAGACAAATCTGCATTTTGCAGAAAACGTCTAAGTACCAACTTCGCTTAAGCGGGAAGTGGTATAGCCCTAAGGGCTGACGTCACCAAGAGGGCACTATGGTCAAGAGTCATCCTTCGTGGCCATGACTGAAGGGACAGACCCGAGTCCTGTTCCTCAAACAGGACGAAGACAGCCCAAGTAATGGCTTCGTACGGAAGCTAAAGAAGAACTATTCAGTTCTTAATCCCCTGTACAAGGAAGATAGGGAAATTCAGGGAAACGAGTTCCCTAACGAGAACAAACCATATTCCGTCATCCTGATAAGCCAAATACTGGCTTTAAAAGAGAAAGACCGCAGTCTCTAATTAGGAGAGAAAGTCTCTTACCGGCGATTGGTCGCTCGATGACCGAACGAGGAGGAGGACCCTCCGTTGCAGAAGTCGCCACTTCTTTCCCCGCTCGTCTTTTGGGCGCCATTGAAGAGCTGCAACAGTTCTCAAAGCTCTCTGAATGAAGAAGGAAGAGGAAGAGGGAAAGTCAAAAATTTCTCTGAAAAAGGAGATCTTTTCCTGCTCGGCCCGATCGGGCTTTTATAGGCCAATCAGCGCCTGAAACGAGGCCTCGAAAAGGGCGTACGCCGCCGTTTCGAATTAATTCGAAACGCCACCCGAAGCGCCTTCCCGAGAAGCGCTGCTTCGATCCACTAAGGGTTAACTTCGCCCTGGCTTAAAATGCGGGCTTCGCGCAATCCTTCAGGGACTTCGCCGGAAGGCTTATCTTAGCCCCTAAAAAGGCGTTGTTCGCGGGACATGCCAGTTTCGCAAAGTTCATTTAAAGAAGGGACTATGTCCCTAACTCCGCATACAGTTTAGCTCCGCTATAGCCAAATTTTCAATGAAAGCAAGCAAAGATCAGATAATCAAGAGATGAACTTTCATTGATTTAAAAGGAAGAGTACATTAATATTACATCAAAAGTGTGTTTCATACAACACACCCAGTTGCTTGACAAGGTCATTTGCGCAAAAGGCATACAAGTGGTTTTATCCGCTTCTAAGTCGAACCGACTGGACAAAGAAGGCCTTCCTCCTGCACAAGGCCGTAATCAGTGGTGCCGCAAGGACACGGTCATTATTCTCCACAAAAATGGCAGATATTGCCAGGCCATTTTTGTTGAAGCCTGGCAATAAAAACCTATCGCCGCCAACACGATAGATCACGTATAATGAGAATTGGCAGTGATACCAGTGATCTAACGGGTGTAATGCCCGCTTTCCCGAAGTGGATCGCCCCCAAAGGCCACCAAAGTTGAAAGTCGGCAATGATGCCGGCGATCCCACAGGCGACGCCCACTATCAAAAGCGGCAGCCAGCCTTACCTCAGAACGAATCACCTCGGATAAAAGGCTGCCAACAGCCTCTGGGACACGCACCCTGCGCCCCGAATTGTTCCTCCTGCTTAAAAGTAAAGCTTCAACCGGGGAAGCATAAGGCAATTTATGGTTCCTTCCATCAAGTCACTAGACTGACAAACATAGCCCACTGCAAGGCAAATCAGAAAAGATTAGCAACTAAGCACAGAAGAGGCTACAAAAGAACTAAGCCAAATCTTTTGGATCGAAGCGATCCGGTTTCAGTAAAGCAGAGGATAAGCCTCGCCTGCACAGCACTGATGGGCTGGCTCAACCAACGCCAAGTCCAAGCCTCGCCTATATGGCTAGCCAGACTGATCCTGAGGGACGCAGTCTTAGCCCCACCTATATGACAAGACTGGCTCAACTATTGAAGAGACCAAGTTTCAAGTTCTGCCTGTACAGCGGACTTAATGTGCAGTAATCTTCCTTTGATCAAGTCAAAAATGATAGCTTCGCTGGAAAGCTATGCCAAAATCCTTCTCTGCAGATCAGTTAAGTGAAGAACAAGGGAAGCTAATCCCTGAAGCAGCTGCTAAAGATGAATCAAGGGAGATGAATTCGCTAAAATCGGTGAAGTCGTTGAACGATTAAGACTTACCGGTCCTTGGCCGGATAATGACGAGAGTGGGCATTCCCACTAGTTCAGAGATCTGAATATCTCTTTCAAACCAAGAGAAGAGAAGAGAGGCAAAGCACTTCTCTCTTCAGAGGACCTCAAGTGTCCTATTTATAGGCCCCATGGCCTGAGCACTCCCACCTCAAGCGTGGAAACACGAGCGCATTTAAGGCATTTACTGCGCCTTGAGAACAGGGACGGTTTCCCTTGGAACCGTGCGAAGGGAGAAACGTCTCCCTCATAAAAGGCACTTATTGCGCCTTGAAGAAAGGGAATATCCTCCCTTAGAAACGTGCAAATCGGAGAATATCTCCCTCGATCAGCACGAAGAAAGAAGTAATCCTCCTCGTAACTGGCCCACGGCAGTTGGCCTCGGGAAAGCGACATGCCCTCCCAAGCGAACATATCTTCAGAAGCCCAGATGCGGGGCTTCTCGCATACGGAGCTACCGGGACGCGAGTCTACATGATTCCTCAGCGAATCTACATCCCAAAGCAGGATTCAAAGCGAAACTGAACTCAACCATCATGGCGACGTTCATTCACCACCGATCAAAGCAGTTCAAAGTGTTTCGAAGTCTGGGCTATTGCAGACTTTCGAAAACTTTGAAGGGGGTCTTGTTGACACTTAAAAAAGATAAGATTCTTATTGGTCCGAACAATGTCTAAACTTGTTGACATTTACAAAAGACAAGTGACAGACGAGCTGAAGACCAGTTTTCACCCATCTCCGAGGGACAAGGAAGCAACTTGGACTCCACTGATCCAGCAAGCAGACAGTGAACCCGGATTATTTCTAAACAGACCTCAGCAGGTCTAAGGTGCTAGCACTTAGCATCACACGAGCCTAAAGGGATAGCCTCGCTTGAGAGGCTAAAATCATCCAACTTCGCCTTGAAGTCATCCAAAGCCTCGCCAAGAAGATAACTCGCAAACTTCGCCACAGGGGACTTCCAGCTCCGCCAAAGGGTTTCTTTCGGACTTCGCCAGAAGCTGCCTCTAGCTTCGCTACGAGCTCAATGCGGACGGCTCCGCTATTGGTCTGCTATGGTCAACCTTTGACCAATCAAATCTCCAGATGAGATCGGATCCAATCAAGATCAAATCCAATTAACATCAAATCAGAGATCAAATTTGGCAGTTGATTGCCACAATCTCTTGACTCTTCTAAAACGAGTAAGAAGATCAGGGGAAATCCTTCAACGATATGGAAAAGATCAAGAGGATCAACCGACCTGCCTTTTCTAGCTTCGCAGAAGCTGATCCTAGCCTCGCAGCAAGGCTACTTTTCAGATTTAAACAGATTCGATTCAATCTGTTTCCATATTTTCAAGGGACGATTATACCCTTGCTCTCCCTATAAATAGCCCACCAGGGGTACAAGGCACAGAGAGATGCATACGAGACAGATGCATATAAGAGGACTCCACAAGCAGAGGCTTCTTCATAACGCACCGTGCGCTCTCGAATTCAGAGAACTTTTAGAGAATTGCTTTCTCTATCCAGGGTGTTGATACCCTAACATCGTCCTTCTTCTCAAGGAATCTCCGGAACCAGGCGAGAAGGAATTCCTAATTTAAGGCGATTTTGAGAAGCAGCAAGAGGGTTCTACCAACCTTCTGTTCTCTGATTCCCCAAAACAGGCGAGAAGGGAATCTCATCGCTCGCATCGTCAAAGGGACAAAGTGGTCGCGCGCTGACCAGACTCCTATCGGCACACTTCTCCAGAATCTCTGAGGAGATCTACTTGTAATCTTTTTAAGAATACTTGTAATTTAGCTCCTCAAACTCTTTTTTGTAAGTTTCCCCCTTTGCAAATATAATGGAAAACACTGGTTAAGTTATGTGTTTTCTTAATGGGTCAGGTTTAATAAACCAAATAAAACCCGATAAGCTTTATGTGAGGTTAATTGGGATGAGGTTTCTTTATTTGATTAAAATTCTACCACAAAATTTCTTTAATAGATTAGAATTTTATCTCAACCCTAAAATTCAAACCAATCTCAATAATTTAAAATTAAATTAAATATGAATTAAGTAGAAGTAGGTTTCCTGATTAGATTAAAATTATATCTCTAATTTTTCTAATCCTAACTAATCTCATAATCCTACTGAATTAGGAAACCAAAAACAATTAATAAATTTTTATTTTTTTATAAGCTTTGCCATTGTTGCCGCTGGCCCATGGTGGCCCATGGTGGTTGGCCTCCCGCCGCACGACTCGCGAGCCATGCACGAACACATGCTGCATGCGTGTAGGCCGTGCACGTATCACAGGTGGATTCTTTTGACTTCGAACTACTCGAACCCGTGCGACACTTAACTCGCTCTTTCGCCTTAGAAGCGAAGTTAAGTCAGCGTAACCCTCACACTCACTCGAGAGAGAGAGAATACTTCGAGAAGAAGTGGAAGCTTGTATTGCTTACTCTTGCTTTCCTTGATGATTACAAATGAGCACCCTTGGCCCCATTTATAGGAAAGGGCTTGTACAAGAATTCTCTAGAATTGAAAGCTTCTAGAATATCTAGAAGCTCCCATATATTCATCCTAAATATCTTATTCTAGAATCCACTAGGAACCTTCTATGGAATATCCCTCTAGGAAATATCCCTCTAGGAATCTTCTATGGAATATCCCTCTAGGGGAATCTTTTAGAGAATATCCCTCTTTACATGGTATTTATAATATTATCTTAAACCACTCTACCACATGGGATGAGCCTAAGATGAGCCCAAGTGCACCAAGATGGAGCGGTTCGTGACATTCTCCCCCACCTATCCAAGCGATGCCCTCATCGCTGAGTTTTCTCCCGATGGAACTTCTCGATCAAGTCCTTGAACTGCAAAAGAGCTCGTGTCGGTTCTCAACTGCTCTCGCTATCTGGCAACCCCTTCCACTTCACAAAGTATTCTAATCTCGGGTGGTTGTTCGCTTCACGAACCATCCTGTCCGCTATGATCTCCTCTGCTTCCTTAGCAAACTCCATGTGAATTTCTGCCGGTGCTCGACTGGATTTCCCACGATCCGCATCTTCTGCATCCTTATGGTAAGACTTTAACATACTCATATGAAAGACCGGATGATACTTCACCGTTGGGGGAAGTTATACCCTATAGGCTACATTCCCCACTCTTTTCTCAAATAGGAAATAGGCCTTCGTACTTCCTTATCAAGCTCTTGTGTAGTCCCTTGTGTCAATCCAAAGTTGAAAGCTTGACAAGGACTAGGTCACCAACCTGATACTCTGTATGCCTCCTCTTCTTATCAGCCCATTTCTTCATCCACTTGGTCGCCTTGTTTAGACACGAACGGGCCAACTCGTTCTGCTCTTGCCACCCTTTGGCAAATTTATAGGCAGCCGGGCTATTTCCCTTATAGCCTGTAGCAATGGAGTTAGGAGTGAGTGGCTGCTGTCCTGTGACGATCTCGAACGGACTATTTCCAGTAGACTCACTCCTCTGTAGGTTGTAGGAGAATTGGGCTATGTCCAGAAGCTTCACCCAATCCTGCTAGTTGGCACTCACATGTGCCTCAGATAGACCTCCAACAAGCCATTCACCCGCTCTGTCTGGCCATCCGTCTGAGGGTGGAAGCTAGTGGAGAAGTTCAAGTCTGACCCCATGAGCTTGAAGAGCTCCGTCCAGAACCTGCCTGTGAAGCGGCCATCTCGATCACTCACGATCGTCTTAGGTAACCCCAATACTTCACCACATGCTTCAGGAATAGTGGGGCTGCTACCTCAGCTGGACACTTGGCTGGGGCTGAAATGAAGATGCCATACTTTGAAAATCGGTCGACCACCACCATAATAATGTTGCACCCCTCGGACTTGGGTAAGCCCATGATGAAATCCATTGAGATGCTTTCCCAAGGTCGCTCTAGAATCGGTAGTGGTTCCAGCAATCCGGCCGGTACCCTTTGCTCTGCCTTGTCTTGTTGGCACACAAAACAAGTCTTCACATATGCCTCAACATCATCCCTCACGCGCGACCAATAATAATTCTCTTCTGTGAGAGCTAAGGTACGGTGCATACCTGGATGTCCCACCTATTGGGAGTCATGGCACTCCTGGAGAAGCTCCCTTCTTAGGTTCCCGAACAGCGGCACGTACAACCGCCTCCCCTTCGTACAAAGCAGATCTCCTTCTAACCAGAACCTCCGAGTCTTGCCCTCCTTAGCATACTCCATCTTGTTCTTGGCTGTAGGGTCCTGAGCCAAGCCTTCTTTGATGTGGTCAAGTAAGGGACTCTGAGGATGACTCAGCATGGCGGTAAACTCAGCCTTTCGACTTAGTGCATCTGCTACTAGATTGATTCTTCCTGGCTTGTACTCGAGCGCATAGTCGAACTCGGCTAGGAAGTCTTGCCATCGCGCCTGCTTGGAAGATAACTTCTTTTGGGTCTGAAAGTAGCTGGTGGCCACATTGTCCGTCATCACCATGAACCTCGAGCCAAGTAGATAGTGTCTTCATACTCAAAGACAGTGAACCACAGCTGTCATCTCCTTCTCTTGTACGGTATACCGCCTCTCGGTATCATTGAGCTTCTGACTCTCATAGGCTACAGGGTGTCCTTCCTGCATTAACACCCCTCCAATCGCGAAGTCACTCGCGTCGGTGTGCACTTTATATGATTTGCTGAAGTTGGGTAGGGCGAGAACTGGCTCTTCTGTCACAGCTTTCTTCAAGGCCTCGAATGCCCCCTGGCACTTCGAACTCCAATCCCAAGCCCGATTCTTTTTTAGCAAGTCGGTGAGTAGAACAGCCATCGCCGAATAGCTCTTGATGAACCTCTGAAAGTAGTTTACCAGGCCAAGGAAAGATCGCAGCTCTGTCACCTTGGTGGGAGGTTCCCACTCTACTATAGCCTGGATCTTGGCTTGATCCATCCGAATCTTTCCTCCTCCTATGATGTGACCAAGGAATATCACTTCCTCCTATGAAAACGAGCACTTCTCCTTCTTCACATAGAGCTCGTTGCTTCTGAGGGCCTGGAACACTTGCCTCAAGTGCTCCACATGCTCGTCCATGGTCTGGCTATAGACCACAATATCATCTAGGTAGACCACCATAAAATGGTCCAACAAGGGCTCCAACACTTTATTCATCAGAGTGCAGAATGTGGACGGTGCATTGGTGAGACCAAATGGCATAACTAGGAACTCGTATGATCCGTACGTGGTCACGCACGCAGTCTTCGATTCATCTCCTTCCGCAATCTGCACTTGATAATATCCTGAGCATAAGTCAAGCTTGGTAAAGCATCTTGCTTGACCCAACCTGTCGAACAAGTCCGCTATTAGAGGAATAGGGTACTTGTTTTTCACTATGATCTTGTTTAGCGCTCGGTAGTTGATGCAAAGCCACAACGAACCATCATGCTTCTTCTGGAAGAGCACTGGTGCACCATAGGGAGCCTTTGACGAACGAATATATCCGGCATCCAATAACTCCTTCAGCTACTTCCGAAGTTCTTCCAGTTCTGGTGGTGCCATGCGAAAGGACCCATGGCTGGAGGTCGAGTTCCTGACTCCAGTTCAATTTTGTGGTCCACCTCTCTCCTAGGTGGAAGCTTGCTTGGCAGCTTGGCAGGCATGATGTCCTAGTAATCTTTCAAGACGTCTCGAATCTCCTTGGGCACGTTCTCTCCTTCCTTTGAGCCTTCCTCCACTTTAATGGTAGCAAAAAAGGTCGGCTCATGACGTCGAACACTCTTGGATGTCTGCAATGTCAAGAGCATTTTGGATGATACATTCTCCTGCTTAATCTGAACTGTGCACGCCTTCCCTCAAGGATGCACATAGTGTTGGTGTAGGGAACCAACACAACCTTCACCTTGTCCAGGAACTTTAAGCCAAGCACCATATCGAAGTCATCCATAGTGACGACTGTCAGGTTCTCCTGACCATGCCACACTCCTATGCTCACATTCACCTTGTGAGCTACGCCATCGATAGGAGTGGGGCTAGAGTTGACGGCGGTGCCTCCTCCCGTAGAGATCTTAAAGCCCAACTTGCTAGCAACATCACTTGAAACAAGAAGATGAGAAGTACCAGTATCTAAAAGGGCCTTCAAGGTCTTACCGAAGATGGTTGTCTCAACGAACATTGCCCTCGAGGCCTTTCATCTACCTTTGCCTTGATCGCATTGAGGAGACGAAGTGAGTGGAGCCTAGTCTCCTCCGGTTGCTTCTCTTCTTCCCTTTGGACAAGAGCAGCGAGATTAGCCCTCTTGGGACAGTCCATGGCTTTATAGGAATCTCCGCAAAAGTAGCATGCTAACTTCTTCAAACGATCGCTTCCTCCATTGGTGTTGGCGCAGAATTTTCACTTCTCAAATGTTGGCTTAGGTAGGAATTCTTTAGATGGTTTCTCCTTTTCTTCCCCAACTTTAGCTGGCTTGCCCCTCTTGTCTTTTGGTCTGGATGAATCTCCTATCCTCTTGAACTCGATTAGAGACTCAGCCACTTGCATGGCCTGGGCAAGGGTTTGGACCCCTCACCTTTGTAGTTCCATCTTGGCCCACCCAGCGAGGCCATCCATGAACGAGAATAGAGAGTCCTTCTCGCCCATGTCGGGGATCTCTAGTAGCAATTCTGAAAATTCTTTGACATAATCACGAATGGAACCTTTTGAGTAAGGCGTCGAAGTTTATCTCGGGCTTCGTCCTCGACATTCTCTGAATAGAACTGCCACTTAAGATCCACCTTGAACTCTTCCCATGTGCTGATGGAACACGTGTCCTTCTTTATATCTTCATATCGCCTGCGCCACCACAACGTAGCGATGTCTTCAAGATAAATAGGCACAGCTTGAATCTTGGATGCATCATCTCGAAATCTGGCAGCATTGAAGTAGATTTCCATGCTCCCAAGGAAGTTATCAATCTCCCGAGCATTCTGAGACCCCTTATACAGTTTAGGTTTGGGCACATCTTTAGACACAAAAGGATGTGACACCATACCTCGAGTTGCCAATGCGACATCGTGTTGGTCGATCCTCTCCTTAAGCTCGGCCAACTCCTTCAAGAGTACCTCCACGCGGTTCCGCAGAACCGCGCTCTCCTCCCACAAGGAAGTGTTCCCTTGCTACAACATGTCGATGGCGGAATTTAAGGCCAACTGCATCTCCTCCTGAAGCTCATCTCCCACAAACTCTATCTTCTCGATGCGCTCATCGTAAGGCTCCAGCTTATGCGCCACGGTAAGCTCCATCTTAGCTAACCGTGCCTCCAGTGTCACAATGACATCGCGGGATTTCTCCCTATGAGGCTTGGGGGCATCCTTTGGATCCACAACTCCAACTATCTCGGAACGAAGATCGGGGCTTGACATTATCACTCCCGAATCTAAGCTCTGATACCAACTATCATGAGTGAAATCTTTTGACTTCGAACCACTCGAACCGTGCAATACTTAACTCGCTCTTTCTCCTTAGAAGCGAAGCTAAGTCAGCCTAACCCTCACACTCACTCAAGAGAGAGAGAGAGAGAATACTTGGAGGAGAAGTGGAAGCTTGTATTGCTTACTCTTGCTTTCCTTGATGATTACAAATGCACACCCTTGGCCCCTATTTATAGGCAAGGGCTTGTACAAGAATTCTCTAGAATTGGAGGCTTCTAGAATATCTAGAAGCTCCCATATATTCATCCATAAATTGTTGGCCCGAAGGCCCATCACTCTAGTTTTGATGATGATCAACTCATGTAGTTATAGTACTAATGATCTTGTGTTTAATTAGTGACAGATTCATGATCAAGATCTTAGTAGGTGTGGAGCTTCAACAAAGGATTTAAAGTCAAGTTTTGGAGCTAGCACCGTTTGATTCACGAGCCTATGCATCAAGATCACATCAAGTACTCAAGAGGAGTCGAGCTCGTTGGATCGTGTTTGGACCAAGTCACGAAGATGAGAAGACTTCAAGTGAAGACTTCAAGATCATGACTTGTGTCTAGGTTTGTTTTGTTAAGATTTTGTTTTTAGATAAAATGTAAAGGATAGAATAGTTGGTCGGTTGCTCAAGTATATCTTATACACACACACTCTTGATTAGATAAGTTTTTATAAAAGAATTTTCATTTTAGAAAAGACTTTTTATTTTGACAAAATACCGGTTTGGTTTTTGGTATTCCAAGTATTATGTTTTAACCAAAACCATATTTAGAGCTTAATGTTAAAAACATAGATATTTCATCTTGTTTGTGTAATGGATCATATCCATACACACTATGCTTTAAAAGAGTTTAAATGTCTTGTTTTTGTATTTGGTGATGTTTTGGAAATACAAGTTTTTGGAAAAATCAATTTGGAAAATACAGTTTTTATTTTGAGCCAATTTTTCCAAGTTACAAAAATAGTTCAAATCTTTTGTAACATGTCTTGATTTTATGCAAGCATGTTTGTTTATCAAAGTAAAGTGTTAAAACTATTTTTGTAGATTTTTCATGATTTTATGGGATTTTATTTAAGCCAAAACGACCAACATTTTAATCCCCGAAATTCTGTTTCCAGGCTTCAGCCGGTCGACCGAAGTCTGAAGTCGGTCGACCGGGCGGTCGACCGACGTGCACAGACGTGCACGCCTGTTCTGGCATGAGGGCCGGTCGACCGACCCAGTCGACCGTCCAGAGAGCTCTGCTCTCTGGAAAGGCCCCGGTCGACCGACCGGTTGACCGGACAGAGAGCAGTGCTCTCTGTATCCTGGCCACGGTCGACCGGGCGGTCGACCGACAACCCAGTTCTGGCCTATAAATGCTAGTTTTTGGAGCCCTATAAATTGGGCCATTTGGGGGCTGTTTTCAAAAAGATTTAAGGAGAGTTTTTGGGCTAGTTTTTCCTACTCTATTAAGAGGTTTTTCTCCACAAATTTGAGAGCAAATATTTCCAATCAAAAGGAGAGTTTTTATCAAGAGTGTTTAAGTGTTCTCTTGAGTTTTCCTCCACCATCTCAATCCTTGTTTTTCTCACACAACACTTGAGCTTTCCATTGCTATATCTATCCTATAGGGATCTTTGTTTTGAGAGGATTTTAGGTGATCAAAGAGTTGTGATCACCAAAGTTCATTCTTGTACTTTGAGGAGGTGGACGGTTGTGTTCGCGATGTTTCGAGTTCGTGTGTGAACTCGGTGTTTGAGGTGCGGCCTCGGCGAGCTTGTGGGCTTGCGGTGTGTACGGGACTAGAGAGTCCAAGGAGTTCAAGTGTGAACTCGCCTTGTAGGTGTTGCGGCACCGAGTGATCCAGTGGGATCGGTTTATAGTGAAAATCCTTCAAGTGTGAAGGCGGGGACGTAGAGCAAGGGTGCTCGAACCTCGAAACAAATCTCCCGTGTTTGCGATTGCTCACTCTCTATCTCTTGCTTGTTTATATCTTGCATGCTTCTATTGCTTTCATCTTTAATTGCTAGATATATACATTTGTGCTCATATTGATATATGCTTGGGGATTGTTTGCTAACACTTGTATTTAACCAAGAGAGCCAACGCGGCACCTCAACTCTTATTTAGAGGAATCTTGAGGAGTTAGTCCAGAGCCCTTCACGGGGAATTCGGCTACACTCTTGTGTTATACGTGGTGTTTAGTTTAAGAAGTTTAGTTTGCATCATAATAGTTTTTAATTCCGCATTTAGTGATCATTAGATTAGCCATCACCTATTCACCCCCCCCCTCTAGGTGATTTACAATTGGTATCAGAGCCAAGTGCTCTTGATTTGGGTCTTACAACCTAGAGTTAAAGATCCTCATTTTTAGGCTAATCACAATATTTGTACACACACCATGAATTTCATGTCACCTCCCACCTTTGACATCCTTAACATCCAAATTTGGAAGGTTAAGATGTCTTTGTACCTCAAAGGCCTAGGTATTCATGTTTATTTTGCCACTACTAAAGATTCTTATTGTTTAAATGGCAAGAATTTTAAGGCTAATGCAAAAGCCCTACATGCTTTAAAGTCAACCCTAAATGATGATTATTTATCTAGGGTTTCTAACATTGATTTGGCTTTTGTAGCATGAAACATCATCACCTCCCTTGGCGAAAAAGATTTATATTATGCGGGGAGCAACTCGGATGTTGGAAGCGACACTTCCAACGTGTGCTACATGGTCCAAGGGGACAACCCCCTTGAGGTAACTACCGAATCCGAGGTAGATGAAGATGTTGATATGTCTTATGATGAGCTTACATCTTTTGTTAACAACTTCTAGAAAATATGACATGATTAAAAAGGATAATAAGAAAATGAAAAATAAAATTGATTGCATGTTAAAAGAGAAAGATTCTTTGCAAGAAAAATTTGATAATGTTTTAAAAGAAAATGAGAATTTGAAAAATGAAAATGTTTCCTTGCTTTCTAAATCGAATGATCTTTGTGAAGGAAACACTAATTTGAAAAATAAAATTATTTTGGTGGAAAAACAAAAGGAAGTTGCTTTGCATGAAAACACTTCTTTGAAAAGAAAAATTATTGAAAAAGAGAAAGAAAATGTTTCTAAAAATAAGAAAAATGTTCCTCATTCTCACCATGCACTACATGCCACTATTGATAAAAATGAGGTTAAATTTTTGAAAAATAGAATTGATTGTTTAAGCTCTACTTTGAGTAATTGTGCATTTAACCATAAAAGATTGGAATCCTTGTTTTCAAAGAAACAAGTTCCACATGTTCATGCACATCATCCACATCATGCATATTCACTTTTTGCACGCCACGATCACACTCATACTGTAACCCCCTGATCCCCGGTGTACGTATAACAGTATCGGTACGCGACACGACGTATAAAAATTGATTTGACCTCCGTAGTAGTCTGATTGAGCTGATTTCAATTTTAAAAATCATTTTATAATATTTGAGATTTTTCAGGATTTTCTGGAAGTTTCCTGGATTATTTTTGGAAAATCTCCGTAGTCGGTGTCGATCGATATCGATAATCGGCCTTACGATTTTTATTTCACAAATGGAGTAGAATTTTGAGAATCGGCTTTCACCGTATGTCTTAGAATCACATGAGCTACGTTTGGGTATTTTGGAGATTTTTCTAAATTTATCGAAAATCCGGCAAAACCGGTGTCGCCCGTATCGGCGAGACACTCCGGAATTTTTAATTTGTAACTGGATCTAGTTTCTGCAAACCGTTTTCATATTCCATCTCAGGCTAATATTCTCTAATTTTTGTAATTTTTGGGCACCGTTCGGAGCTGTTCGAATTTTGGGCCAATATAATAATATTAAAAGATTATTGTTTAATCTTTCTTTTTCTTTTTCTTTTCTTCTGCTTTCTTCCTTCTTAACGAAACTTCTCCCACTGCCTTACTGTTCTCCACCGCCTCTCTCTCCCTTTTAAATCCCTCTTCCCTCTCTCACTCTCCCACACACTCTCTCTCTCCTCCCAATCTCTCTCTCTCTTCTCTCTCTCTCTCCCTCTCTCTCCTTCACTCCCCTGCTCTCTCTCTGGTGGACGCCGGCGGCACGCCGGAGGCCGGTCGTGTGCCGGCTGCGTGGGAAGCCAGGCCAGGCCGGGCGGCGCGGGTGGCCGGCCAGGCGCCGGCCAGGCGCTGGTGGAGGGGGGCGCCAGCCCTCACCCTCTCCCGTTCTCTCTCTTTCTCTCTTGCGGATGCCACCCCCGGCGGCGCTGTGGCGGCGCCAGGGTGGCGCCAGCGCCGAAAGGGCAGCCACGCCAGCGGGCGCGCGCGGGCGGCGGCCGCGCGCAGGCGGCAGCAGCAGCCGCACGGCTGCTGCTGCTGTGGCTTCTTTGAGAAGGGAACCCAATTGGGTTCGAGTTTGGGTTAACTCAAACCCGACCCATTTGCATCAAACCCGACCCATTAAAGGTACGATTACAGTTAAGCCC
Source organism: Agave tequilana (assembly GCA_038442645.1). Classification (NCBI taxonomy): domain Eukaryota; kingdom Viridiplantae; phylum Streptophyta; class Magnoliopsida; order Asparagales; family Asparagaceae; genus Agave; species Agave tequilana. The sequence continues at coordinate 51,995 of JAVJIF010032391.1, read as the reverse complement.
CTGTAAATTTCTAAATTACTTTTAGGCCCCTATAAAATTACAATTAGCCCCTGAACATTTCTGTTTATTACGTATCTAACCTTTTATATCGGTTTTGGTTTTCGAGCAATATCAGGAGCATCCGGACTCCGATTTGGACGATTCTGGATCCGTTGTGATCGTGAGAAAGAGAACTACCTTCTCGTGGATAGTTTGTGAGTGTTTTTATTTTATAAATTATCTTTTTAGTATATTTAATGCACTTGGTTGCTTTATGTAAATAACACAGGATTATCGGTTAATCACTGTAAAACTGTACATACCGAGTACCGAGTCATAAATTGTCATTGATAGAATAATAGTGTAAACATGTCATCGATTAGAATAACATTTGACCGTCAGGACAAGTAGGGATATCTGATACTCCATTCGGTATGATTACCGGTACTTGCCTCACACGAAACACCGATACGACATGTACATGTACCACTAGATATTGTGATTCCCCATTCCTCGTTATATTGTCATTCTGATTCACTGATACTCGGTGACACGACGTTATTACTCAACATGCATGCTAGACACCTTCACACACTAGGTTCCACATTACACGAATACTGTAGTTCACACTGACCCCTGATATAACATGTACGAGTACTATTCAGATATAGTACATGGATTATTGCTACACATGGATGTCCCACTGGTACATGGATAGACTAATACACGGACAACCACATTTAATATTATTGTTACAATTATGTCATGTTTACATATCATTGTTACACGTGCATGTCATGTTTACCTATCACGATTACACGTGCATGTCATGTTTACATACAGTTATATGTGCATGTCATGTTTACCTATCACTGTTACACGTGCATGTCATGTTTACATCTTACTGCTACACGTGCATGTCATGTTTACATATCACTGTTACACCTGCATGTCATATTTTCATATCTCTGTTTCACGTGCAATCCATGTTCCATGTTACCGTATTCCTGTTATATGATTGTTACATGTTACTGATATGGATATTCCTGTTACTGGACATGCGAGCTGTTGATATGCGATATGTGGGAATCCCACATCTATTGTTCCCGTTTCCTGGTATATTGTTCATGTTATCTTGTTCATATTATATTGTTCCTGATTCCCGTGATATTGTTCTACGCTATCAACAGAGCTCAGGTCCAGTTATCATGTTACCCGTATCATGTACAGTAGTTATTCTTGTTACATTGTATACTTGATATAACAGATCATAAAGCTCACTTGGGTATGGGGGAGACTTGACGATTGATTAGATCTTATCGGGTGATGTACTGGATCCATATTGTTTTCCCACTGCAGGGGACGGTAGTGCTACCTACCAATTGCTCCATGAGCTCTTGTTACTTGAGTCATGCTCCCCTCTTAGCGGAGGGCCCTGGTCTTAGCAGCCAGGGGCTTGTTTAAGGCCGTGATCCCGGGTATGCACGGGATACATCCACCCGATAAGAACTCCTCGACCATGGGTTTCCAATTAACATAATAAAACAGTATACACAATAGTGACGTCGGGAATACTTGTTATTTGGTCACTCTCTCGTTTGGATAATGGTACCCGTAGGCCATGTCCGGATGGGTTCGACTGGAGTGCGGGCTCCAGTATGAACTGCCAGTGGTATGGGACACTGGAAGAGATTGATTAAAATATCAGGTGGTACTGATTGCTACTATTGTATAAATCACATGACATGCCTGGTACTTGTATGCTATCTTGTTATTGTTCATGCTACTGTATCCGATATCATGTTACTTGTATACTTGTTACTTTACCTGGCATATGTTATACTGTCTGTCATGGCATACGACGCATGTTCTGCATTGCATATATGATGCTTTCTGTAGAGCAGACATCACTACTGTATATACACCACACCGTATAGTGATTACACTGCATAGGCCCATCTGCCTGTACACGTCTATCACATCGCCACTAGCAAATCACATCGCCACTAGCATGTTCACTTCTATCACGTCACCACTAGATAACATTTTATATTATATAAACTGGATACAATCATAGACCTGACCTGATGATAACCGGCTAGGTAGTGATGGTATTAAAAGATAACATGCTTGTATCTTTCATGTTTAGATACTTCCGCTGCTACTTATATGCTTATTATATGCTTAGGATATGGCATGTCTTATCTATTATTATTGTGCTTGTATTATTATAGTACATATTATTGCCTCCTTCATTTTACCACTCACTAGGTCGTTTTCTGACGACCCTGGGTTTGCATGCCCAGGTTGGAGATCTAAGTTACCATATCATCAGATAGTGCCTTGGATCACATAGGAGACTCTTCATCGAGATCATTCATAGGTATTGTTGTGTTTTCTTTCTGTTATCATATTCCTCCCAGTTTTCCTATCTGTTATGATCACTCACCTCTTTCTGCAGGTATTCTTGTACTTATTTCATGCTGGAACTCAGGTATTGATGGAGGTTATTTATTGTACTGAGGCTTAGCGTACGTACGTGAGGGTTTTCCGCCGTGCGTATGTACGTCGCCATAACGTCCCCATACCTGCGGGATCGGGGCGTTACAATGTGGTATCAGAGCCTAGGTTCACACCTGGTGTGGGTAATCACCTGGGTCAATGCTTGGGCATTTACCAACAGTACAGTCAGGTACAGATTAACTGATCTGTATCTGAAATTGGGGATTTCAGCAACGAGTACATGAATACCATGACCTTGACAATTCATTCCGTGACTCGTTTGTATTCCTTCCTTCCTTTCTGTTGTCCGCCAGAACATCCAATTTCCTTCTCGCTTTCCTTGCATTGTCTTGCTTCCAATCCGTTAGGATGAGTTCACTACCATACTGTTCCATCCCGAGTTCCTTCTAGATATCAGAGTGCGCAGCGGAAGGGTCGTGGACCCATAACATTTCGGCTTTGGGGTTGGAAAGATTGTTCTCACACCTAAACGGAAATTGCGAGGACGCAATTTTTGTAAGGTGGGGAGAAATGTAACCCCCTGATCCCCGGTGTACGTATAACAGTATCGGTACGCGACACGACGTACAAAAATTGATTTGATCTCCATAGTAGTCTGATTGAGCTGATTTTAGTTTCAAAAATCATTTTATAATATTTGAGATTTTTCAGGATTTTCTGGAAGTTTTCTGGATTATTTTTGGAAAATCTCCGTAGTCGGTGTCGACCGATACCGATAATCGGCCTTACGATTTTTATTTCACAAACGGAGTAGAATTTTGAGAATCAGCTTTCACCGTATGTCTTAGAATCACATGAGCTACGTTTGGGTATTTTTGGGGATTTTTCTGAATTTATCGAAAATCCGGCCAAACCGGTGTCGCCCGTATCGGCGAGACACTCTGAGATTTTTAATTTGTAAACCGGATTGAGTTTCTACAAACCGTTTTCATATTCAATCTCAGGCTAATATTCTCTAATTTTTGTAATTTTTGGGCACCGTTCGGAGCTGTTCGAATTTTGGGCCAATATAATAATATTAAAAGATTATTGTTTAATCTTTCTTTTTCTTTTTCTTTTCTTCTCCTTTCTTCCTTCTTCACGAAACTTCTCCCACCGCCTTACTGTTCTCCACCGCCTCTCTCTCCCTTTTAAATCCCTCTTCTCTCTCACTCTCCCACACACACTCTCTCTCTCCTCACAATCTCTCTTTCTCTCTTCTCTCTCTCTCCCTCTCTCTCCTTCACTCCCCTGCTCTCTCTCTGGTGGACGCCGGTGGCACGGCGGAGGCCGGCCGTGCGCCGGCGGCGTGGGAAGCCAGGCCAGGCCGCGGCGCGTGGGAAGCCAGGCCAGGCCGGGCGGCGCGGGTGGCCGCCAGGCGCTGGTGGAGGGGGCGCCAGCCCCCACCCTCTCCCGTTCTCTCTTTCTCTCTCTTGCGGATGCCACCCCCGGCGGCGCCGTGGTGGCGCCGGAGCGGCGCCGGGGTGGCGCCGGCGCCGGCAGAGCGGGCGCGCGCTGGTGGCGGCCGCGCGCGGGGCGGCAGCAGCAGCCGCACGGCTGCTGCTGCTGTGGCTTCTTTGAGAAGGGAACCCAATTGGGTTCGGGTTTGGGTTTAACTCAAACCCGACCCATTTGCATCAAACCCGACCCATTAAAGGTACGATTATAGTTAAGCCCCTGTAAATTTCTAAATTACTTTTAGGCCCCTGTAAAATTACAATCAGCCCCCTGAACATTTCAGTTTATTACGTATCTAACCATTTTATATCGGTTTTGGTTTTCGAGCAATATCAGGAGCATCCGGACTCCGATTTGGACGATTCTGGATCCGTTGTGATCGTGGGAAAGAGAGCTACCTTCTCGTGGATAGTTTGTGAGTGTTTTTATTTTATAAATTGTCTTTTTAGTATATTTAATGCACTTGGTTGCTTTATGTAAATAACACAGGATTATCGGTTAATCTCTGTAGAACTGTACATACCGAGTCATAAATTGTCATTGATAGAATAACAGTGTAAACATGTCATCGATTAGAATAACATTTGACCGTCAGGACAAGTAGGGATATCTGATACTCCATTCGGTATGATTACCGGTACCTGCCTCACACGAAACACCGATACGACATGTACATGTACCACTAGATATTGTGATTCCCCGTTCCTCGTTATATTGTCATTCTGATTCACTGATACTCGGTGACACGACGTTATTACTCAAAATGCATGCTAGACACCTTCACACACTAGGTTCCACATTACACGAATACTGTAGTTCATTACACTGACCCCTGATATAACATGTACGAGTACTATTCAGATATAGTACACGGATTATTGCTACACATGGATGTCCCACTGGTACACGGATAGACTAATACACGGACAACCACATTTAATATTATTGTTACAATTATGTCATGTTTACATATCATTGTTACACGTGCATGTCATGTTTACCTATCACGGTTACACGTGCATGTCATGTTTACATACAGTTATATGTGCATGTCATGTTTACCTATCACTGTTACACGTGCATGTCATGTTTACATCTTACTGCTACACGTGCATGTCATGTTTACATATCACTGTTATACCTGCATGTCATATTTTCATATCTCTGTTTCACGTGCAATCCATGTTCCATGTTACCGTATTCCTGTTATATGATTGTTACCTGTTACTGATATGGATATTCCTGTTACTGGACATGCGAGCTGTTGATATGCGATATGTGGGAATCCCACATCTATTGTTCCCGTTTCCCGGTATATTGTTCATGTTATCTTGTTCATGTTATATTGTTCCTGATTCCCGTGATATTGTTCTACGCTATCAACAGAGCTCAGGTCCAGTTATCATGTTACCCGTATCATGTACAGTAGTTATTCTTGTTACATTGTATACTTGATATAACAGATCATAAAGCTAACTTGGGTATGGGGAGACTTGACGGTTGATTAGATCTTATCGGGTGATGTACTGGATCCATATTGTTTTCCCACTGCAGGGGACGGTAGTGCTACCTACCAATTGCTCCATGAGCTCTTGTTACTTGATTCATGCTCCCCTCTTAGCGGAGGGCCCTGGTCTTAGCAGCCAGGGGCTTGTTTAAGGCCGTGATCCCGGGTATGCACAGGATACATCCACCCGATAAGAACTCCTCGACCATGGGTTTCCAATTAACATAATAAAATAGTATACACAATAGTGACGTCGGGAACACTTGTTATTTGGTCACTCTCTCGTTTGGATAATGGTACCCGTAGGCCATGTCCGGATGGGTTCGACTGGAGTGCGGGCTCCAGTATGAACTGCCAGTGGTATGGGACACTGGACGAGATTGATTAAAATATCAGGTGGTACTGATTGCTACTATTGTATAAATCACATGACATGTCTGGTACATGTATGCTATCTTGTTATTGTTCATGCTACTGTATCCGATATCATGTTACCTGTATCTTGTTACTTTACCTGGCATATGTTATACTGTCTGTCATGGCATACGACGCATGTTCTGCATTGCATATATGATGCTTTCTGTAGAGCAGACATCACTACTGTATATACACCACACCGTATAGTGATTACACTGCATAGGCCCATTTGCCTGTACACGTCTATCACATCGCCACTAGCATGTTCACTTCTATCACGTCACCACTAGATAACATTTTATATTATATAAACTGGATACAACCATAGACCTGACCTGATGATAACCGGCTAGGTAGTGATGGTATTAAAAGATAATATGCTTGTATCTTTCATGTTTAGATACTTCCGCTGCTACTTATATGCTTATTATATGCTTAGGATATGGCATGTCTTATCTATTATTATTGTGCTTGTATTATTATAGTACATATTATTGCCTCCTTCATTTTACCACTCACTAGGTCGCTTTCTGACGACCCTGGGTTTGCATGCCCAGGTTGGAGATCTGAGTTACCATATCATCAAATAGTGCCTTGGATACCTTACAAAGCTAACCCTCAAGGACCCAAAAGAAAATGGGTACCAAATTACCCACCTTGTGTTTTTGATGTAGGTATGGGCTCTCACAAAACGTGAGAGGGATGGTGCCTTGGTGGTGGATGCATGGACTTGATGGACTTACTTTTGATGCACCGCTATTAAGGAGATTTGGTGGGATGACCACCATGTTTTGGAGATTTGGAGTATAGTTCTTTGTTTGGTAACTATATCTAAACTTCTAGTTTATTTACATGCTCTTTCATAGATGATATTTTAGCATGTTCATGTTTTTGTGTTTCATGTGGTAAATACTAGTTTAAATGTAGTTTTTATCAAAACTTAGATGTATACTTGTACAAGTAGTGAGCAACAAATTGATTCATATATGTTTGCACTTCATTGTTCATTTGTACTCACTATATGCACATGTATAGCCTAGTTTTGATGATTCTGTCATTTACACTTGTTTTGCCTATTTTCATGTTTTACTTCATGTATATGTATCTTGTATTCAAATCTAATAAATATACATGTATACCCCATGAGTCATTTGCCTTCATGCAATTTACATTATGGACTCTTTTTATGTTTGGGATATGTATGCATATTGTTAGGATTGAATAAAAACATACATATACCGAGAAGTTTGTTTTTAAGATGAAAAATGAATTTTCATGATTTGTTTGATAAAATGATATTTATGTTTTGAGCTTTATTGACTATTTTCATGACAATGTTATTTACATGATGTTTGAACACTCACACTTTATTTGTTTATTCATGACTTTGTTTCGTGATTATTTTTGAGCTTGATGGACCATGAGTGCTTAAATTTTTGTATAGTTAGTATGATTCATGAAAAACATATGATTTGATTTCATGTTTTGAAGGATCTTTAACTAATTTTTCAAAATTATCTTTAACTAGTTAATTATTCTTCATTTGGTAGTGATTTTCTATGCTAAACTTTTTTCAAACCCTTATTTTTGAAAACCCCTACCAACACCGTTCATGGGCGGATGGATGGGCGTGTATGCCTTGCGAACCTTATTGAAAATCTTTTATCTTGAGCATATGACGGGTGGTAGGTTATGAGTTATATACATGATTTACATTGTTATTTTCAATTGGCATCTCAATTGATATTTTTGTATATACTCATATTTTGTTTCCTATATATGTATGCTTCATAATTCAAATAGTATCAATTTCGATTGGTATTTTTCATTTCATACATATATATGATTTGTTTTGTGCTTGAGTTAAAATTGATTCACATATTTATAGCACAAAGTTTGTTTATACTAAGCTTAATTCAAATGGCATCTCAATTGATATTTTGTATATACTCATATTTTGTTTCCTATATATGTATGCTTCATAATTCAAATAGTATCAATTTCGATTGGTATTTTTCATTTCATACATATATATGATTTGTTTTGTGCTTGATAAAATTGATTCACATATTTATAGCACAAAGTTTGTTTATACTAAGCTTAATTCAAATCTTGTTTTTCAATTGATTTATCAATTGATATTATTAAATAAGCTTATGCATTGTGTTTTAAAATTGGTATCAAAATTAAAAATTTGTAATGTTTATTTACAATAATGATTATTTACAATTTAGTATCTTAAAAATTGATTGTTTTACAAGAGCTCTGATACCTTTAAAAATTTGTTATATGATATCTTAAAATTTGGTTTACTAAGATATCTCAAAATTTGTTTTATTAAGAAAAATTCAAAATTGTGTTTGAATAAGAAAAGTTAAAAATGTTTTGATTTGGATTGCCTATATGCAAGGAGAGCTTAACATCTCTTCCACATATAGATTCATGATGAGTGTATCTTATATTGAGGAGCTTGACAACTCTTCTTTATGTGGTACACGTGTGTAGGGGGAGCTTCACATCTCCTCTTATGCATTGCATATTATGCGTTATGTGAATTAGGGCTTGTCATCCCTCTTTCATGTAATGTATATGTGCAGGGAAGTTAACTTAGCGTCTTCCTCTTCATGAATGTATATCGCATATAACTTTTGTTGATTGATTTGTTTTCACCCCTTATTGATCTCTTTGTTTATGATAAAAGGGGGGAGAAAAATTTTGTTTTTACTTTAACCCCTTTGTTGAGATTGACAAAAGGGGGAGAAGTATTTGAGATGTATATGCATGTTTTCCTTACTTTATTATTAAAGGGGGAGAAGTATTTATGTTTATGCATATATGTTTTGTTTTGCAAATAGGAGAAAAAGAGTTTGATTTGTTTTATGCTTGTTAGCATGTTTATCTCCATATATTTGCATACATGTTTATGAGCATTCATTGCATATCTATTGTTTATTTGCTATGCATGAGTTAAGGGGGAGCTTCTTTGAAGCTTTACTTTAATCCATGCATATATAACTTCATGAGTTTTGTCATCATCAAAAGGGGGAGATTGTTGGCCCGAAGGCCCATCACTCTAGTTTTGATGATGATCAACTCATGTAGTTATAGTACTAATGATCTTGTGTTTAATTAGTGACAGATTCATGATCAAGATCTTAGTAGGTGTGGAGCTTCAACAAAGGATTTAAAGTCAAGTTTTGGAGCTAGTATCGTTTGATTCACGAGCCTATGCATCAAGATCACATCAAGTACTCAAGAGGAGTCGAGCTCGTTGGATCGTGTTTGGACTAAGTCAAGAAGATGAGAAGACTTCAAGTGAAGACTTCAAGATCAAAACTTGTGTCTAGGTTTGTTTTGTTAAGATTTTTTTTTTAGATAAAATGTAAAGGATAGAATAGTTGGTGGATTGCTCAAGTATATCTTATACACACACACACACTCTTGATTAGATAAGTTTTTATAAAAGAATTTTCATTTTAGAAAAGACTTTTTATTTTGACAAAATACCGGTTTATTTTTTGTATTCCAAGTATTATGTTTTAACCAAAACCGTATTTAGAGCATAATGTCAAAAACATAGATATTTCATCTTGTTTGTGTAATGGATCATATCCATACACACTATACTTTAAAAGAGTTTAAATATCTTGTTTTTTGTATTTGGTGAAGTTTTGGAAATACAAGTTTTTGGAAAAATCAATTTGGAAAAATACAGTTTTTGTTTTGAGCCAATTTTTTCAAGTTACAAAATAGTTTAAATCTTTTGTAACATGTCTTGATTTTGTGCAAGCATGTTTGTTTATCAAAGTAAAGTGTTAAAACTATTTTTGTAGATTTTTTATGATTTTATGGGATTTTATTTAAGCCAAAACGACCAACATTTTAATCCCTGAAATTCTGTTTCCAGGCTTCAGCCGGTCGACCGAAGTCTGAAGTCGGTCGACCGGGCGGTCGACCAACGTGCACAGACGTGCACGCCTGTTCTGGCAGGAGGGCCGGTCGACCGACCCGGTCGACCGTCCAAAGAGCTCTGCTCTCTGGAAAGGCCCCGGTCGACTGACCGGTCGACCGTTGGCTCAACGGTCAGAAATCTGACCGTTGGCCGGTCGACCGGGCTGTCGGTCGGGCGATCGACCGACAGCCCAGTTCTGGCCTATAACGGCTAGTTTTTGGAGCCCCATAAATTGGGCCATTTGGGGGCTGTTTTCAAAAAGATTTAAGGAGAGTTTTTGGGCCAGTTTTTCCTACTCTATTAAGAGGCTTTTCTCCACAAATTTGAGAGCAAATATTTCCAATCAAAAGGAGAGTTTTTATCAAGAGTGTTTAAAGTGTTTTCTTGAGTTTTCCTCCACCATCTCAATCCTTGTTTTTCTCACACAACACTTGAGCTTTCCATTGCTATACCTATCCTATAGGGATCTTTGTTGTGAGAGGATTTTTGGTGATCAAAGAGTTGTGATCACCAAAGTTCATTCTTGTACTTTGAGGAGGCGGACGGTTGTGTTCGCGGTGTTTCGAGTTCGTGTGTGAACTCGGTGTTTGAGGTGCGGCCTCGACGAGCTTGTGGGCTTGCGGTGTGTACATGACTAGAGAGTCCAAGGAGTTCAAGTGTGAACTCGCCTTGTAGGTGTTGCGACATCGAGTGATCCGGTGGGATCGGTTTATAGTGGAAATCCTTCAAGTGTGAAGGCGGGGACGTAGAGCAAGGGTGCTCGAACCTCGAAACAAATCTCCCATGTTTGCGATTGCTCACTCTCTATCTCTTGCTTGTTTATATCTTGCATGCTTCTATTGCTTTCATCTTTAATTGCTAGATATATACATTTGTGCTCATATTGATATATGCTTGGGGATTGTTTGCTAACACTTGTATTTAACTAAGAGAGCCAACGCGGCACCTCAACTCTTATTTAGAGGAATCTTGAGGAGTTAGTCCAGAGCCCTTCACGGGAAATTCGGCTACACTCTTGTGTTATACGTCGTGTTTAGTTTAAGAAGTTTAGTTTGCATCATAATAGTTTTTAATTCCCGCATTTAGTGACCATTAGATTAGCTATCACCTATTCACCCGGCTCTAGGTGATTTACATAAATATCTTATTCTAGACTCCTTTAGGAATCGTCTATGGAATATCCCTCTAGGAATCTTCTATGGAATATCCCTCTAGGGGAATCTTCTAGGGAATATCCCTCTTTACATGGTATTTACAATATTATCCTAAACCACTCTACTACATGGGATGAGCCCAACTGCACCAAGATAGAGCGGTTCGTGACACACGCACGTGCATGCATGCAGGCCATGGCTTGCATCCTTCTCTATTATTTTTATTCATCTTAAGGCCTGCATGCATAGGGTCTTTGTTGCATGCGTCCAGCCACACAGGTAAACAAAATTTTTTCAAAATTCAAATAGTAACAACACACAAAATAAATTCCAGAACCTTTAAACTTTAATTCAATATATGAGACACAAAATATTTATTGAATCAAGGGAAGTTTTATTCATAATATTTATAGATCGTGATCGAAGATTTTACTTTATATCCCGATGATCTGAAAAAGAAGAGGCTCTGATATCAATTGTTGATCTAATAACTATCCAAACAAGATCTCACACATGCAATAATCTCTTTATCAAGATCAAACGAAAGGAGGGTTTAGGCATACCTGAAGGTTGCACGATCTCGAGGAAGCCGAAGTTGAGGGATGAGATTCTTCTCCAGCTACTAAGTTTTCTTCTTGATCCTCAGAGGAGATGAGAGGCCTCCATGAGGGAGATTAGTCATAATAATGGAGAGAGAATCTAATCCATGATATTTATAGGATCAAGGCATTCCTATTTCAACTTATCATAGATTTAAGCTCTTGATTAATACCAACGTTCTACATGTGTAAATGAGATCCACATTACAAATTTATTTATACCGATGGGTAAGTGTAATTCAAACGAGTCTAGACGCAAACCATTAGGATTGATTAATTCTTTATTGGGTCCAACAATATAGGCTTATAAAAATGGGTGTATAAATCTAATTAGACTTGTATAGGCCCAAATTAATTTAGGCTCTAATCCAAATAAGCCTAACAAAAGTAATATATTTCACATGATGCATTCAAAGAGAAATAGAACGCACCTTCAAGGGTTTCACTAACAGGCACAAATACGGATATATATCTAGCTTTCTGATGGACACTGTAATATTTACGTGATGGTTACCATATTTTTTTCTCATCTTCACCAATCGCTAGGTGCATATAAGTAAATGTATTCGAATTATTGTTTATAAGTCAATGTCAATCTTCTCTCCTAAGGTGTTAGTTATGCCCATGACACTTTATCACATTTCTTGTTTTAAAAAACAAAAAACTAACCAAAAAAAAAACTTAACAAAAAACAAAATAAAAACCTCAAAATTAATTTTTTTCTTTTCTTTTCTTTTCTTTTCTTTTCTTGCATCCCAACAAACATCATGATCATGTAGGAAATTTTCCATTATTGTGATCTCAGTCCATCGTCTAGTAACAAGTCTTAATCTTCAAGAGGACTTGATTTGATCAACTAAGCCACAACATAAATGTTAGAGCTTTTAAGACGCAATCCAGTTGCAAAATAATAATTTAGATTTTGATCTAATCGTTATGAAAAATATTATTTTGTAAAATTCTTTAAGCTTTGATGCAAATTGGTTAATTTTTAACACCTAATTTAAATGAAATTTTCTTAGGAAATATAGTCTTGAGTTTTGTACCTATAGAATGTGTAACAAAATTTTAAACTATCTCAACTAGGTCAAAAGTAGAGTTTTTTTTGTGATGTTGTTATATTGATTCACCACTATCGCAAAATCTTAGGAATAGAATCTCTCCTTTTCATTATCAGTTTTGTTTATTTTTTTTTTTAGTTTTTCACACATTCCTCATATTTTTTCACTTGATTGGATCGTGAATATAGTACTACAAGGGCTACAACTAAAACTAAAAGAGGATCGATTTTGAGTTTGTTAGAATCATGAGTGAGGAAAATTTTTATTTTCTCAAAAGAGAGAAAAATTGATGGAATTTTTGTTTATGACTACTTTTCATGTATCTTCAGCTATGTCACGCCCCGCTTCCCAAAGTACGTAGAAACAGAGTCGCGACGAGAGTCGGCGACGTATATACGCAAGGAAAATACCCCACGTATACACGCTAAGCCTAAATTAATCTGAACAAGTTATAAATCAGAACTAATGTAATCAGTGATCACTGCAATAATACATGTAATGACTACGCATGATCTGGTATGAAAGAAGCTAAGTGTGAAATACATGAATCAAGGATAATGGTACGAATAAAGAAATGCAAGAATACCAGGATAAAAGGGAGAGAGAGATCAGCTCCTCGCAAAGCATACCGTCTCATCGAACACCTGCACAATAGAAACAATCGTCCAATATCTGGCCGTGCAAATCCAGGGTCGTCAGAAAGCGACCTGGTGAGTGTGTGTGTAAAGAGGAGAACTCGTGCATATAAACAGTGTGCATAAATAATAATAAGATAAACTGCAGTCATAGGATAACCAAACAACATGATAAATAAATGACTGAAAATCAAATGATATGAATAAGTGTGCAGAAAAAGGCAAGTAAAACAACTGTAACAACCAATTGATGTCTAAATGTGTAACCTAACATATGTCACTAGTCTGGTATATAATCTGGTCTTACGTACAAACATATGTTTATCATAGTATACCTATGCACAGTCAGGTGATATAGTCAGTCACAATATGCTATAAACAATTTATTATCATTTATTATGTCAGTGAACACCAATTGTCACATGCAGTAGACGCATCCCAAACTACGCCTACTACACGTGTCAATTAGGCTCCTAAGTTATTGAAATTAATAGAAGAGACATTGTCCATACTTTAGGTGGTTCCGTACATACCCGGAACCACGGTCCAATCACCTGGCGCTGAACCAGGTCCTACCGCTAGGTAGTCAATAACAATAACAATAACAATTATAATGTGTCAATAACAATGACAATATGGACAATACGGGATGTCAGTCATCCCCCGGAACCCTGCAGTGGAACCGTATCTCGACTGCGCAACTTGTATCCTAGGTCCACCCAAAATACAGACACTGTCTCCTCCATAAATTTCCCCAATCCCAGTTTTAGTTGTCAATTTACATTATTATCTATTCAATTCAGTTAAATCAGTCAATGTTCATATTACCTAGAGTACTGGGACGACATGATGACGATAACAGTACAATACAGTAACAATGATTGTATACACGGTAAACAATATCAGTAACAGTAACAGTAATAGTAACCGTGTATACGATGAATAATAGGACTGTACAGTGTTACGGTCAACGATACTTTCCTAGTAACTTTCAGTATCATGAACAATATATTTATCAGGTAGGTATTAAGTATAATCAGTCACGTTACTTAAATGAATATGATATTTATTCAGAATCAGTATTATAATCTTTTGGGTTTATTCATTATGCATCTAGTATGTGAACATGAATAATAATTGATATGCATGAACAGTAATTAAATATGAACACTATTTAAACATAAAATAATGTCTATTAAAACAAGTTAAAAGCACTCACATGCAATAATATCAAAATACTCAATAAATAAATAAGGAACACTCACATGAAATAATACTGAAACACTCAATGAGAAAATAAATAACACTCACCTGAGATCGTCACGGGTCCGAATATAGAAGTGGCAAATCAACTCGTTAATCTACATTCAATTTAAATAATAATTATAAGAAATATTTTAATTTTGAGCCATTCTAAGTGATATGACTATAAAAATAATTTTACAAAGTCACATTTCAGTTTCTGATTTTATAGGAATTTTTTCTGAAATTTTTCTGATTTTTTTTCTAGATTTTTCTGAATTAATTTAAGCGTAAAATCAATTAATAATCATAACGGGTATGTTTTTGTATTTGGGTCGGGTTAAAATGAATTAAAACCAATAACAATTGGGCTGAACTGTAACTGGGCTTCTGAAATTGGGCTTTGAATTAATTTCTATTTATTTCTTTTCCTTTTCTTTCTATTTTATGGGTTCTGGCCTGGCCCAATTAACCAGGCCCAGTTCCTTTTTCATTCTTTCTTTTCTTTTTTTTTTTTGTTTGGACCAGGCCCAATGGATGAGCCCAGTTACCCTTTTTCTTTTTTCTTTTGTTTTTTTTTCTCCTGGGCCTGGGCCAAAAATGTAAGCCCAGATTCCTTTTTTTCTTTTTTCTTTTTTTCTTTCTTTCTTTCTTTGGGCTGGGCCAGTGCGGCCCAGTCTTTCTTTTTAAAGTTTTTGGCCGAGAGCAGTCTGCAAATTTTTTTTCTTTTTTTTAATACCTTTATATTATATATATATATATATCTATATATCTTCTAAAATTCCTATTAATGTATTATTACATTACCCAATTTATTTTATTTATTTTATTGGATAAATTTTTTTAGTTTCATAAAGAAGGAATTTTAAATCATGATATGTTATCAATTCTAATTCATATAAATTGATTTAGATCTAGGTTTATAACAAGAATAAAGTTTTAATCATGCAGTAGAATTAAATATGTTAATTCATAACAATTGAATTCTTTACTTACTTGGATTTCGCCTGCTCCTCAATCTCCAACTGCTCCTCAACCTCCAAGCGGTTCTTCCGTCACGATCACGATCAGTTCCAAGAACGGTAAAGGGATGAGGATGAATAATGGATTTGGATTTCTTTCACTGTCGTTCTTTCTTTCTTTTTTTTTTTGACGGAGGCAGGAGAAGAAAGTTACAAGATAAAATCTTTTAGGATATTTAGAATCAGGTGGTTAAGATAAGATCCCTAAAGATCTCTTGAGATCTTTCAGTTATAAATTTGAATTTTTAATTTTGACTTTGGGTTATTTAAAATAATTTAGCTCTCCTTTTTAACCACACGCCAATGTGGCATCATGGTTTAGGTATTAGGATTTGTTAAAAAGGAACGGAGTTTGAAACTTGGCATAAACATATATATATATATATATATATATATATATATATATATATATATATATATATATATATATATATATATATATATATATATATATATATATATATATATATATATTATTTATTTTATTTTATTTTATTTTAGTTTATTTTATTTTAGTTTATTTTACTATACTTTTGGGTATGAGTTAAAAGGGTTATGGTTTATTTATTTTAAAAGGCCGCTGACTTGGCCACTCTCTGTGGAGCTGAGGTGGTGGTCGTGGTGAACTCCCCAGCAGGTAATCCTTATTCCTTTGGTAGCCCAGGAGTGAATGAGGTTGTTGACCGCTTTTTGTCAGGAAATGTGGTGCCATCAGGTTCAAGCAGCTTGCATCAGGCACACCATGTGAACGTGACTCAAGAGCTGAATCTGCAGTGCATGGAGGTATCTCGACGGATAGATATTTCCAACACTAAGAAGTTTATGCTGGAGGCACTACTAAAGACTCTGGTTCAAAAGAATCCGTTATGCAGATTGTCTGATGAAATTGAAGGTCTTCAGCTGACGCAACTCAAGCAAGTGGAGGAATTGCTCAAAGGGCTTAAAATGAGAAATGAAGGAAGAATCAGCGAGCTGATGAGAGGTGGAGGAGCGTTATCTTCAAATGTCATCATGGATGCAAATCCTATAAGGAGGATGGACCAGTTCGAATTTGGAAATGGCCAGACTTACTTGGCTAGTCATCTTGGTTATGGTCGTGGGTTTTATTGATTGGAAGTTAAATTAGTTTAATCAGGCGCGTAATGGTTTATAATAATTTAAATTCTATGCTAGTTATGAAATAATAGAACATTTATAAATGTTATATGCTTTAATAGATTTTTATGTACTTTTTATATTTCTTAAGCCCTATTCTTTGCATTTGATCTAGTTGTGATTACAGCTTTCTATTTGGTTCATGAGAGTAATGGTTTAATCAAGAGATGGTTCAGTCTTTATATTGTTGGGATGTTTTGAGTCTAATCTCTGTTATGTTACAATTATGTATTTATTTATTTATTATTATTTATTTTATTTTATTTTATTTTATTTTATTTTATTTTAGTTTAGTTTATTTTACTTTACTTTTGGGTATGAGTTAAAAGGGTTATGGTTTATTAGATAATTGGATTATAGTTTCGAAAAGAATATCAATCAAGAATAATACCAACAATAACATAATAATAATAGTAATGCGAATACTAATGTATAATACATAACATATACTAGTATAAATGTAAAGCAAACATATACACTTAATATGTATGCACATGTATCTATACACATGTATAAAATAAATTAATCAATAGGTAAATCTAACTATAATTAATAAAATAGAAATACAGTATTATTAGTTAGGGGATATTACAAGCTAATGATAGATGCATAACGAACAAAGATAGATAACGTGACTCGTTCAATATAATTAATCATTATCAATGCCAATATGTTTATTTATTTTCTAAAGGATGTATTTAAATAATGATTCATGCTGTATCCACAAGTTCTTAGTACACTGGCAAGCCACAAATTCGATGCAAATGAATGGACAATTAGATTCCTACAATTGATGATAAATCCATAGAAAATTATCAATATTTTACAACTAATGCATGCATTTGTAACGATGGTGTTGGTGCGATTGTATGATGTTCATGATTCTATGTCAAAGATGACATCCCTCTAGTGTATAATTTCAAGATTGTCTTAGGTTCTAATGTATCTCTCCTCTCCTATATACACTTGGATTTTTTGTATGATCTACAATGTTCACAAATTTAGGAAACTTTTATTAAAGTACATTCAAAATTTTCCACCTCTTGGTTGATTTTCAACTCATACATTGGATCTGAACTATACATAGTCAATGCCACCTAGCACCCAACATATAATTTTTTGACCGTTGCTCATTTATTTTGTGAGGATATTAAGCGATGTCTTACCATTTATGCCATAATACATAGAAGCTGATCACTATTAAAATTAGGACATAGATGATGTACCAAACTCGTGCCAATGAATCCTTTTTCATGCATCTCTTTCTATTTAATCCCAAACCAAGTAAGCTTCCACATATTGTATTCCCTGAAAGGCAACATGGGAAGGAAGAAGAAGACCACTCAGGGTCGTAAAAAATTGCTATTGAGAAGATTGCAAGTGAGGAGGCACGATATGTGTGCTTCTCAAAGCGTCGCAATGGCGTGTTCACCAAGGCCGCTGACTTGGCCACTCTCTGTGGAGCTGAGGTGGTGGTCGTGGTGAACTCCCCAGCAGGTAATCCTTATTCCTTTGGTAGCCCAGGAGTGAATGAGGTTGTTGACCGCTTTTTGTCAGGAAATGTGGTGCCATCAGGTTCAAGCAGCTTGCATCAGGCACACCATGTGAACGTGACTCAAGAGCTGAATCTGCAGTGCATGGAGGTATCTCGACGGATAGATATTTCCAACACTAAGAAGTTTATGCTGGAGGCACTACTAAAGTCTCTGGTTCAAAAGAATCCGTTATGCAGATTGTCTGATGAAATTGAAGGTCTTCAGCTGACGCAACTCAAGCAAGTGGAGGAATTGCTCAAAGGGCTTAAAATGAGAATTGAAGGAAGGATCAGCGAGCTGATGAGAGGTGGAGGAGCGTTATCTTCAAATGTCATCATGGATGCAAATCCTATGAGGAGGATGGACCAGTTTGAATTTGGAAATGGCCAGACTTACTTGGCTAGTCATCTTGGTTATGGTCGTGGGTTTTATTGATTGGAAGTTAAATTAGTTTAATCAGGCGCGTAATGGTTTATAATAATTAAATTCTATGCTAGTTATGAAATAATAGAACATTTATAAATGTTATATGCTTTAATAGATTTTTATGTACTTTTTATATTTCTTAAGCCCTATTCTTTGCATTTGATCTAGTTGTGATTATAGCTTTCTATTTGGTTCATGAGAGTAATGGTTTAATCAAGAGATGGTTCAGTCTTTATATTGTTGGGATGTTTTGAGTCTAATCTCTGTTATGTTACAATTATGTATTTATTTATTTATTATTATTTATTTTATTTTATTTTATTTTATTTTATTTTATTTTAGTTTAGTTTATTTTACTTTACTTTTGGGTATGAGTTAAAAGGGTTATGGTTTATTAGATAATTGGATGTTTCGAAAAGAATATCAATCAAGAATAATACCAACAATAACATAATAATAATAGTAATGCGAATACTAATGTATAATACATAACATATACTAGTATAAATGTAAAGCAAATATATACACTTAATATGTATGTACATGTATCTATACACATGTATAAAATAAATTAATCAATAGGTAAATCTAACTATAATTAATAAAATAGAAATACAGTATTATTAGTTAGGAGATATTACAAGCTAATGATAGATGCATAACGAACAAAGATAGATAACGTGACTCGTTCAATATAATTAATCATTATCAATGCCAATATGTTTATTTATTTTCTAAAGGATGTATTTAAATAATGATTCATGCTGTATCCACAAGTTCTTAGTACACTGGCAAGCCACAAATTCGATGCAAATGAATGGACAATTAGATTCCTACAATTGATGATAAATCCATAGAAAATTATCAATGTTTTGCAACTAATGCATGCATTTGTAACGATGGTGTTGGTGCGATTGTATGATGTTCATGATTCTATGTCAAAGATGACATCCCTCTAGTGTATAATTTCAAGATTGTCTTAGGTTCTAATGTATCTCTCCTCTCCTATATACACTTGGATTTTTTGTATGATCTACAATGTTCACAAATTTAGGAAACTTTTATTGAAGTACATTCAAAATCTTCCACCTCTTGGTTGATTTTCAACTCATACATTGGATCTGAACTATACATAGTCAATGCCACCTAGCACCCAACATATAATTTTTTGACCGTTGCTCATTTATTTTGTGAGGATATTAAGCGATGTCTTACCATTTATGCCATAATACATAGAAGCTGATCACTATTAAAATTAGGACATAGATGATGTACCAAACTCGTGCCAATGAATCCTTTTTCATGCATCTCTTTCTATTTAATCCCAAACCAAGTAAGCTTCCACATATTGTATTCCCTGAAAGGCAACATGGGAAGGAAGAAGAAGACCACTCAGGGTCGTAAAAAAATTGCTATTGAGAAGATTGCAAGTGAGGAGGCACGATATGTGTGCTTCTCAAAGCGTCGCAATGGCGTGTTCACCAAGGCCGCTGACTTGGCCACTCTCTGTGGAGCTGAGGTGGTGGTCGTGGTGAACTCCCCAGCAGGTAATCCTTATTCCTTTGGTAGCCCAGGAGTGAATGAGGTTGTTGACCGCTTTTTGTCAGGAAATGTGGTGCCATCAGGTTCAAGCAGCTTGCATCAGGCACACCATGTGAACGTGACTCAAGAGCTGAATCTGCAGTGCATGGAGGTATCTCGACGGATAGATATTTCCAACACTAAGAAGTTTATGCTGGAGGCACTACTAAAGACTCTGGTTCAAAAGAATCCGTTATGCAGATTGTCTGATGAAATTGAAGGTCTTCAGCTGACGCAACTCAAGCAAGTGGAGGAATTGCTCAAAGGGCTTAAAATGAGAATTGAAGGAAGGAGATCAGCGAGCTGATGAGAGGTGGAGGAGCGTTATCTTCAAATGTCATCATGGATGCAAATCCTATAAGGAGGATGGACCAGTTCGAATTTGGAAATGGCCAGACTTACTTGGCTAGTCATCTTGGTTATGGTCGTGGGTTTTATTGATTGGAAGTTAAATTAGTTTAATCAGGCGCGTAATGGTTTATAATAATTTAAATTCTATGCTAGTTATGAAATAATAGAACATTTATAAATGTTATATGCTTTAATAGATTTTTATGTACTTTTATATTTCTTAAGCCCTATTCTCTGCATTTGATCTAGGTGATTATAGCTTTCTATTTGGTTCATGAGAGTAATGGTTTAATCAAGAGATGGTTCAGTCTTTATATTGTTGGGATGTTTTGAGTCTAATCTCTGTTATGTTACAATTATGTATTTATTTATTTATTATTATTTATTTTATTTTATTTTATTTTATTTTATTTTATTTTATTTTACTTTACTTTTGGGTATGAGTTAAAAGGGTTATGGTTTATTAGATAATTGGATTATAGTTTCAAAAAGAATATCAATCAAGAATAATACCAACAATAACATAATAATAATAGTAATGCGAATACTAATGTATAATACATAACATATACTAGTATAAATGTAAAGCAAACATATACACTTAATATGTATGTACATGTATCTATACACATGTATAAAATAAATTAATCAATAGGTAAATCTAACTATAATTAATAAAATAGAAATACAGTATTATTAGTTAGGGGATATTACAAGCTAATGATAGATGCATAACGAACAAAGATAGATAACGTGACTCGTTCAATATAATTAATCATTATCAGTGCCAATATGTTTATTTATTTTCTAAAGGATGTATTTAAATAATGATTCATGCTGTATCCACAAGTTCTTAGTACACTGGCAAGCCACAAATTCGATGCAAATGAATGGACAATTAGATTCCTACAATTGATGATAAATCCATAGAAAATTATCAATGTTTTGCAACTAATGCATGCATTTGTAACGATGGTGTTGGTGCGATTGTATGATGTTCATGATTCTATGTCAAAGATGACATCCCTCTAGTGTATAATTTCAAGATTGTCTTAGGTTCTAATGTATCTCTCCTCTCCTATATACACTTGGATTTTTTGTATGATCTACAATGTTCACAAATTTAGGAAACTTTTATTGAAGTACATTCAAAATTTTCCACCTCTTGGTTGATTTTCAACTCATACATTGGATCTGAACTATACATAGTCAATGCCACCTAGCACCCAACATATAATTTTTTGACCGTTGCTCATTTATTTTGTGAGGATATTAAGCGCTGTCTTACCATTTATGCCATAATACATAGAAGCTGATCACTATTAAAATTAGGACATAGATGATGTACCAAACTCATGCCAATGAATCCTTTTTCATGCATCTCTTTCTATTTAATCCCAACCAAGTAAGCTTCCACATATTGTATTCCCTGAAAGGCAACATGGGAAGGAAGAAGAAGACCACTCAGGGTCGTAAAAAAATTGCTATTTAGAAGATTGCAAGTGAGGAGGCACGATATGTGTGCTTCTCAAAGTGTCGCAATGGCGTGTTCACCAAGGCCGCTGACTTGGCCACTCTCTGTGGAGCTGAGGTGGTGGTCGTGGTGAACTCCCCAGCAGGTAATCCTTATTCCTTTGGTAGCCCAGGAGTGAATGAGGTTGTTGACCGCTTTTTGTCAGGAAATGTGGTGCCATTAGGTTCAAGCAGGTTGCATCAGGCACACCATGTGAACGTGACTCAAGAGCTGAATCTGCAGTGCATGGAGGTATCTCGACGGATAGATATTTCCAACACTAAGAAGTTTATGCTGGAGGCACTACTAAAGAGTCTGGTTCAAAAGAATCCGTTATGCAGATTGTCTGATGAAATTGAAGGTCTTCAGCTGACGCAACTCAAGCAAGTGGAGGAATTGCTCAAAGGGCTTAAAATGAGAATTGAAGGAAGGATCAGCGAGCTGATGAGAGGTGGAGGAGCATTATCTTCAAATGTCATCATGGATGCAAATCCTATAAGGAGGATGGACCAGTTCGAATTTGGAAATGGCCAGACTTACTTGGCTAGTCATCTTGGTTATGGTCGTGGGTTTTATTGATTGGAAGTTAAATTAGTTTAATCAGGCGCGTAATGGTTTATAATAATTTAAATTCTATGCAAGTTATGAAATAATAGAACATTTATAAATGTTATATGCTTTAATAGATTTTTATGTACTTTTTATATTTCTTAAGCCCTATTCTCTGCATTTGATCTAGTTGTGATTATAGCTTTCTATTTGGTTCATGAGAGTAATGGTTTAATCAAGAGATGGTTCAGTCTTTATATTGTTGGGATGTTTTGAGTCTAATCTCTGTTATGTTACAATTATGTATTTATTTATTTATTATTATTTATTTTATTTATTTTATTTTATTTTATTTTATTTTATTTTATTTTGGGTATGAGTTAAAAGGGTTATGGTTTATTAGATAATTGGATTATAGTTTCGAAAAGAATATCAATCAAGAATTATACCAACAATAACATAATAATAATAGTAATGCGAATACTAATGTATAATACATAACATATACTAGTATAAATGTAAAGCAAACATATACACTTAATATGTATGTACATGTATCTATACACATGTATAAAATAAATTAATCAATAGGTAAATCTAACTATAATTAATAAAATAGAAATACAGTATTATTAGTTAGGGGATATTACAAGCTAATGATAGATGCATAACGAACAAAGATAGATAACGTGACTCGTTCAATATAATTAATCATTATCAGTGCCAATATGTTTATTTATTTTCTAAAGGATGTATTTAAATAATGATTCATGCTGTATCCACAAGTTCTTAGTACACTGGCAAGCCACAAATTCGATGCAAATGAATGGACAATTAGATTCCTACAATTGATGATAAATCCATAGAAAATTATCAATGTTTTGCAACTAATGCATGCATTTGTAACGATGGTGTTGGTGCGATTGTATGATGTTCATGATTCTATGTCAAAGATGACATCCCTCTAGTGTATAATTTCAAGATTGTCTTAGGTTCTAATGTATCTCTCCTCTCCTATATACACTTGGATTTTTTGTATGATCTACAATGTTCACAAATTTAGGAAACTTTTATTGAAGTACATTCAAAATTTTCCACCTCTTGGTTGATTTTCAACTCATACATTGGATCTGAACTATACATAGTCAATGCCACCTAGCACCCAACATATAATTTTTTGACCGTTGCTCATTTATTTTGTGAGGATATTAAGCGCTGTCTTACCATTTATGCCATAATACATAGAAGCTGATCACTATTAAAATTAGGACATAGATGATGTACCAAACTCGTGCCAATGAATCCTTTTTCATGCATCTCTTTCTATTTAATCCCAAACCAAGTAAGCTTCCACATATTGTATTCCCTGAAAGGCAACATGGGAAGGAAGAAGAAGACCACTCAGGGTCGAAAAAAAATTGCTATTTAGAAGATTGCAAGTGAGGAGGCACGATATGTGTGCTTCTCAAAGCGTCGCAATGGCGTGTTCACCAAGGCCGCTGACTTGGCCACTCTCTGTGGAGCTGAGGTGGTGGTCGTGGTGAACTCCCCAGCAGGTAATCCTTATTCCTTTGGTAGCCCAGGAGTGAATGAGGTTGTTGACCGCTTTTTGTCAGGAAATGTGGTGCCATCTGGTTCAAGCAGCTTGCATCAGGCACACCATGTGAACGTGACTCAAGAGCTGAATCTGCAGTGCATGGAGGTATCTCGACGGATAGATATTTCCAACACTAAAAAGTTTATGCTGGAGGCACTACTAAAGACTCTGGTTCAAAAGAATCCGTTATGCAGATTGTCTGATGAAATTGAAGGTCTTCAGCTGACGCAACTCAAGCAAGTGGAGGAATTGCTCAAAGGGCTTAAAATGAGAATTGAAGGAAGGATCAGCGAGCTGATGAGAGGTGGAGGAGCGTTATCTTCAAATGTCAACATGGATGCAAATCCTATAAGGAGGATGGACCAGTTCGAATTTGGAAATGGCCAGACTTACTTGGCTAGTCATCTTGGTTATGGTCGTGGGTTTTATTGATTGGAAGTTAAATTAGTTTAATCAGGCGCGTAATGGTTTATAATAATTTAAATTCTATGCTAGTTATGAAATAATAGAACATTTATAAATGTTATATGCTTTAATAGATTTTTATGTACTTTTTATATTTCTTAAGCCCTATTCTTTGCATTTGATCTAGTTGTGATTATAGCTTTCTATTTGGTTCATGAGAGTAATGGTTTAATCAAGAGATGGTTCAGTCTTTATATTGTTGGGATGTTTTGAGTCTAATCTCTGTTATGTTACAATTATGTATTTATTTATTTATTATTATTTATTTTATTTTATTTTATTTTATTTTATTTTATTTTATTTTAGTTTAGTTTATTTTACTTTACTTTTGGGTATGAGTTAAAAGGGTTATGGTTTATTAGATAATTGGATTATAGTTTCGAAAAGAATATCAATCAAGAATAATACCAACAATAACATAATAATAATAGTAATGCGAATACTAATGTATAATACATAACATATACTAGTATAAATGTAAAGCAAACATATACACTTAATATGTATGTACATGTATCTATACACATGTATAAAATAAATTAATCAATAGGTAAATCTAACTATAATTAATAAAATAGAAATACAGTATTATTAGTTAGGGGATATTACAAGCTAATGATAGATGCATAACGAACAAAGATAGATAACGTGACTCGTTCAATATAATTAATCATTATCAGTGCCAATATGTTTATTTATTTTCTAAAGGATGTATTTAAATAATGATTCATGCTGTATCCACAAGTTCTTAGTACACTGGCAAGCCACAAATTCGATGCAAATGAATGGACAATTAGATTCCTAAAATTGATGATAAATCCATAGAAAATTATCAATGTTTTGCAACTAATGCATGCATTTGTAACGATGGTGCTGGTGTGATTGTATGATGTTCATGATTCTATGTCAAAGATGACATCCCTCTAGTGTATAATTTCAAGATTGTCTTAGGTTCTAATGTATCTCTCCTCTCCTATATACACTTGGATTTTTTGTATGATCTACAATGTTCACAAATTTAGGAAACTTTATTGAAGTACATTCAAAAATTTTCACCTCTTAGTTGATTTTCAACTCATACATTGGATCTGAACTATACATAGTCAATGCCACCTAGCACCCAACATATAATTTTTTGACTGTTGCTCATTTATTCTGTGAGGATATTAAGCGCTGTCTTACCATTTATGCCATAATACATAGAAGCTGATCACTATTAAAATTAGGACATAGATGATGTACTAAACTCGTGCCAATGAATCCTTTTTCATGCGTCTCTTTCTATTTAATCCCAAACCAAGTAAGCTTCCACATACTGTATTCCCTGAAAGGCAACATGGGAAGGAAGAAGAAGACCACTCAGGGTCGTAAAAAAATTGCTATTGAGAAGATTGCAAGTGAGGAGGCACGATATGTGTGCTTCTCAAAGCGTCGCAATGGCGTGTTCACCAAGGCCGCTGACTTGGCCACTCTCTGTGGAGCTGAGGTGGTGGTCGTGGTGAACTCCCCAGCAGGTAATCCTTATTCCTTTGGTAGCCCAGGAGTGAATGAGGTTGTTGACCGCTTTTTGTCAGGAAATGTGGTGCCATCAGGTTCAAGCAGTTTGCATCAGGCACACCATGTAAACGTGACTCAAGAGCTGAATCTGCAATGCATGGAGGTATCTCGACGGATAGATATTTCCAACACTAAGAAGTTTATGCTGGAGGCACTACTAAAGACTCTGGTTCAAAAGAATCCGTTATGCAGATTGTCTGATGAAATTGAAGGTCTTCAGCTGACGCAACTCAAGCAAGTGGAGGAATTGCTCAAAGGGCTTAAAATGAGAATCGAAGGGAGGATCAGCGAGCTGATGAGAGGTGGAGGAGCGTTATCTTCAAATGTCATCATGGATGCAAATCCTATAAGGAGGATGGACCAGTTCGAATTTGGAAATGACCAGACTTACTTGGCTAGTCATCTTGGTTATGGTCGTGGGTTTTATTGATTGGAAGTTAAATTAGTTTAATCAGGCGCGTAATGGTTTATAATAATTTAAATTCTATGCTAGTTATGGAATAATAGAACATTTATAAATGTTATATGCTTTAATAGATTTTTATGTACTTTTTATATTTCTTAAGCCCTATTCTTTGCATTTGATCTAGTTGTAATTATAGCTTTCTATTTGGTTCATGAGAGTAATGGTTTAATCAAGAGATGGTTCAGTCTTTATATTGTTGGGATGTTTTGAGTCTAATCTCTGTTATGTTACAATTATGTATTTCTACAAGAACTTTCGGAGCCGAAAAGAAGCAAGTTCGTGCTCCGATATAAATTTTTGGTATTGATTTAGTTCTTTTTTTAACCCTTACTTGATGGGGGGTATTATAGGGATTTTGTATTTGAAAATAACTCTAGGAACATAGGGTTTGTTTTTAACCATCATGAGGGTTATTTAGAATCTTTGATTTCCATTATCAATGAGATGAGAGTATTGAGATCTACATATCTCTTATGATTGTAACTTTCTCTCTTTTGAAATTAGTGAACTGTCAGCTGCTACTGTTGCTGTTTGAAGATGTAGGAATTGCTCTGAATCTCTTTATATCTGTGTGTTTATATTTGTCTTTTGATCTCTATTCTGTTTTTATGTCGTCACATGTATGACTCTGAGTTCATGGTCGTTGATCAGAAAACATAACAAAATGTGTTACGCCGGTTTTTCAATTGTGTTAACTTTGTTTTTAACTCTCATTGAATATCTATCAAGTAATTTTGTCATGACTATTAAATATTATTGTTCAATTACCATTTGTACGTTGTGTTTTGAATATATCTTTCTTGTAAGGATTAATTGTATTTTCAAATGTACTCTAAACTAGGAATCATTTTGATTTTTTTTTATTATCAAAGCCTAGTCTTTTATGAATATAATACTTAAATCATGAGAGCGCCTTGTTTATTATCTTTGTATCATTCATCTTTCCAAGAGGAGATCTAGTTTTTAATATGACAAACGCAAACGAAACAAAGAAGGAAAGTGAAACAATGATATATTCTCTCAAAAAATAGTTTTTCAATGAATCATATTATGACACATATGATTATTGTAGACTGTTGTTACTTTTGTAGCCCTTTTAAGGAGTGATAACTCTTATGTGAAGTATTTTATAGAGATGATTTTGCTTGTTTTAGAACTTGACTAATGTCGTTATTTTTTAGCATGGATTATGTCAAATGATCATTGTTGTCTAGTTGAGTCTAACAATATAAAGCATTTATCTATCGTTTTATTATTAGAAAATTTAACTTATTTTGTCACCAAGAAATAAAAAAAAACTTTTTTTTACAAGCGGAACATTATATTTTCCAGCTTAATTTTGAATGTTCATCAATCAAATTGTGTAAACATCTTCAACTAACTTATCAACATATGAAAATCATATATTTTATACTAAAAGAAAAAATGTTTGACCAAAATGTTTATCAAGTGCAACCATCTCGTGTTCATTGTCTTTTATAAGATAAAATATATGTCAATATAGTTTTTACAAATCCATTAAATTTGATTCAAAATGTACCCTAAGTAATTTATAAAGAAACCATCTTGAAATTTTATCTTATTGCATTCCAACAATGAATGATTGATCCTCGACATAAACATCAATACAACTATTGCAGAGAGTAATTATTATGTTGTCTTTTCACAGTTTATCGATGACTCAAACTATATAAAACTCAAAAATGTAAGTATCAAAATATTTAAGATAAACTTGTGCTTTTGGACATGCTTCTTATAGTTCATTACTTATAGTTACCTTTAAGATGTTGTAGTTTATCTAGGTTTGATTTGCTATTTTTTTTAACAAAATAGCTATTTCAGCGTGCACATGCATAATATTATCATAAATAATTTCCTTTATTGAAATATTTATTATTTTCTTCTACAACTTTATTTGTTTAAAGCTCAATAATTTGCCGACCAGTTGGATGTTTTGATCAAAACAAAACATGATATTTGTAAATATTAATTGATATGATAATTATTATTTATATAATAGCTTTATGGTTTGAAAATCATAATTAGACACAAATTCTCCATAAAAGTAAAGCTGCATTAGCTTTTCGGTGGACATTGTATTTAATTTTACTTTCGATAATTAATTCTACCTATTTATTTACTATTTAGTGATATATATATGGTTTTTGTTGTTATCCATAAAAATTTAGAGTAATATAATGATTGAAATGATTACTTACTTGATAATGATATATAATTAATAATAATTTGTTTAATTCATAACTTACATCTTTAATTATAAGGACTAGTCTCCTTATCGGAAACTACATGTAACTTCTTTAGATATGATGCTAGCATAAACCGCATTTAACAATCAAGGAACACAAAATTAGTGATGTATTTAGAGTAAATTACAAAAAAACACTCATATAATGTCTGGGGTTTTGCACAAACCCCTTTGACTATAAAAACCTAGATGTATTCCCCCACAGCTATAATATTAAATTTTCCATTAAAAGAAGACACATGCAGATCACTTGATCTAATTAAACTTAACTTTAAAAAAAATAATAATAAACCCCCGTCATCCTTTCCTCCTCCTCCTCTACAACCACCATCTCCTTCTGCTCACCACTATCACCTCCTCCTTAAACCAACCATCACCATCTCCTCCTCCCCCCACTACCTCCTCAATCTTAATGCAGTGGTTATGAATAAATGACAAGTTGATTCAAATAAAACCCCATATGTTCACATGGTCAAAAAGCTTAAACTGCAACCATGCATGATGTGGAAAGTTTTATTCAAATAAAGAGTCATGTGTGTCATGTGTTTATATATGGGTGGGATCTATTTAAATGGATTGCAACAATGTTTTTGGATAGACTTAAAGAAGAATTTTCATTGTATTTGGTATCCCATACTTCTAAATTGAGAGTGAGTCCACTCTAGTATTGGTGAATGAGTCTCAATATGGTTGAGTGAGGCCTCATTTCTTTTGGTTGAGTGAATCCCCGACTTGTTATCATTTTCAATAATTCTTATACCCCTTCTATTTTATCTTTAATAAAAAAGTTTAGCTCCTATTATCTTTTTTAAATTTTTTTTAGCCATGTTTGACTTGCAAGTTTTCTAAACTGTAGCCTATTTTATGTTGCAAACCTCTAATAATAATTTCTAAACTATAGTTTCGCTAGCCAAATGAATTTTGGAGTTTAAAAAAAAAATCCACTCTACTAGATTTTCCTAAACTATAGTTAATAACTATTTTTGAAAGTAGCTAATTGTGTTTTAGAAAATATGAACAATAATCAAAATAGACATAAGATCAGTTTCTTAGAGTTACATAATTTAACTTCACAAAATTACAGTTTAGAAAAATTAACCTCAAAATCAAACAAACCCTCAATTACCCTTTTTTCCTCGCACATCACTTCTCTTTGATATGCACACCATTTCAAATAGGCCCTCAATTACTTTTTCCCCTCACATAATTTCTCCTCTCCAAACCCACCACTGATGTCTCCTCCTCCACCACGACCTCCTCCTTTTCCTAAACTTACCACCATCGTCTCCTCCTCCTCCTCCAACTTTTTGTCCTCCTGCTACCCACTACCTCCACCTCTTCAACCTCCTCTTCAGACTCACCACCACCATCTCCTTCTCCTCTAACATCACCTCCACCTCCACCTCCTCCATCATGATCTCCTCCTTCTCCTCTTAAAACCTACACTAGCCCCTCTTCCTCCCTCATCACCATTTTATTCTCCTCCACCTTCTTAACCAACCACCACCACCTCCCCTTCCTCTTCCTTTTCGTTAACACCATCATTGAAACCCCATCTTCCACTTCTCCTCTCTACTATCACCGCCATCTCAATTTAATTATCTTGGAAGAAGATAATTAGAAAAAAATTGAGATTAATAACACTTTAGTTACAGAAAATCAATTACTAAACTAAATAGGGGATTTAAGTGGGTCATGTAATACACACGTGAGGGAAACTAACGGTATGATGATCCTGGAGGTCAATGTGTAAGTTTTTAAGTTCAAGGGGGTGGTGCAACACCCTTGACAGTACAACAGTGTATTTCACAATTTACCTATTTATTTAAATAATATATCTAAATTTCCAATTATTATGAAGGTTTTGGCTTCAAACTGTCCAATTCAAACTGGCATCCCAGTTACTTTAAGTTTGCATATCTTATTTATCAAGTAAGTGTCACTATAACATATTGGAAAAATCTTTTTGCAGTGGGCAAGAGATTTGGAATTCAAGTCCCACTTGCTCCTGGAAACTTATATTAAAAAAAAACTTATTTATTATTTGTTGTAACCTTTCTTTTTGTCCAATGGTTGAGTTTATTGTGTGATTCCATTCAATAATTTCTCAATAAAAAATATTTTCACTTCCAAAATTGTTGTTTCTCAGACCACATTATCCAAATTAACAATTCTAGACTCCTATCACAATGTATGTAATCTTCATAAGATTTTATTATTAAGTGATTTGTATAGATTTGATTTTTATTGGCTGTTATATGGTCATGATAAGAATTATTTACGTATGTATTTACCATAGAATTTATTATTATTAACCAACGTGGTTGTTGTATGAATTTTGTTATTCAAATAAAAATGTCAAAGTCAAAAACAAATAAGCTTATCTTCCATTGATACCAAATTTGAATACGAAGAGATGTTATTATAAAATAACTAAAAATTATTTTTTTCTAATGGAATTTCTCACTACTTGAATTGCATTGATAATAACACAGATATCAAATTTTATGCCATTTTAGAAAGTCGAGCTGGAAAGCGCTATTTTTTATTTGTCACATTAATTTATTTTCAAGCTATTTTGTTTAATTTACATTTCTAAGAATATTGTTATGTTTTAGTAAATTTGTCGAAACAATCACTTGAACAGAAACTACTAATGTTCTTGTTGGGATTTGGGTCAAACAAATAGTCCCACATCGGCTAGACGTGGGGATGGTCTTGAGTTTGTAAGGATTTGGGCAACTCCACCTAACAGACTAGTCTTTGGGATGGTGCGCCGAGTCCTTCAAGTGGTATCAAAGCCATGTCCTGGCGCCACATAAGGCATGCCGTCTTCCCACGGCTAGACGTGTGGATGGTCTGGCAACTCCACCTAACAGACTAGTCTTTTGGGATGGGGCACGTGAGTGTTAATGGATTATTTGTAATTTTTAAAAATATATTTTACTTCATAGTTTCACTGAAAAGTTACACTCAAGACATTAAAAAATGATATGTATGTATATTTGATGAGCTCATATGCTTCAAGAAGTATATTTTTTTTCCCTGAGGGAAAGTCCCTAAATCAAGGATGTAATCAATATTTTCTTATGTTGCCTACATTGCCTTTAGCTTCAAGCCAACACAGTCTTAACATTACCCACTTGAAATGAAAGAAGATATACATCGTCAAGCTCCTTAGAATGAGCAAATTTGGAGTTTTCTTTTTTTTTTTTTTTCTTTTTTTTTCCCTTTCCAAATCTGAAAAAACAAAAAAAAACCTCAAAATTAAATCCTTTTTTCTTTTCTTTTCTTTTTTTGCATCCCAACAAAACCTCATGATAATGTGGGAAACTTTTCTCTATTGTGATCACAGTCCATAGTCTAGTAATAAGTCTTGATCTTCAAGGACTTGGTATGGTCGACTAAGCCACAACACAAATGTTAGAACTTTTAAGACCCCAACTAGTTGCAAAATAGTCATTTAGATTTTGATCTAATCATTATTGAAAAATGTTATCTTGTGAAATTCTTTGAGCTTTGTTGCAAATTGGCAAATTTTTAACACATAATTTAGATGAAATTTTCTTAGAAAATATAGTCACGAGTAGGGGTGAGCAGAGTTCGGTTATAACCGAAATAACCGACCAAAAACCGAAACCCGAACCCGAACCGAACCGAACCGCTCTAATTCGGTCGGGTTTCGGTTTTGTGTTCCAAAACCCGAACCGACCGAACCGAACCGAATTTCTCACCCTATATATTACCCTACTCAAATTCAATTTAGTGAATCATATAGTTTATAATAAAAAGTGGTGGAAGCTTATCTCATTAGTTTTAGTAATACCATCTTTTTATTTTGAATATGTGAAAGCAATATTAAGTACATCATCACAATTGAGAATAATATTTATATTAATATAGTTCTTTTTTTCATTCTTATCATTAAAAGTTAGTAATAATTATATGAGTTTTGATATAAGAGCTCAAATACAGTGTAAAAGTTTTAGAATATGAAATTTTCAATTCATATTAAGCTTAGAATCTTTTTCTTATTTCTTGTTTAGGTAATGGATATTTGAAATTATAATATTAAAGATGATAATATAATGGTGATTAAAAATGTAAGAAATGATGGCAATATATTGACCTAACCGAAAAAACCGAAAAACCGAACCGAACTGAATCGGTTCGGTTCGGTTCGGTTACTAAGTCTAATCGGTTCGGTTCGGTTTTGCAAAAATTAGCAAAAACCGAACCGAACCGACCGATGCTCACCCCTAGTCACGAGTTTTGTACCTATATAATGTGTAACAAAATTTTAAACTATCTTAACTATGTAAAAGAATAGTTTATGTGATTGTTATATTGATTCACCGTTATCGCAAATATCTCAGCAATAAAATTTCTAATTTTCATTATCAGTTTTGTGTTTTTTTTTGTTTTAGTTTTTCACACATTCCATATAATTTTTCACTTGATTTGACTGCGGATATAGTATTACAAAGGTTACAACTAAAACTAAGAGGATCGATTATGAGTTTGTTAGAATAGTGAGTGATGAAAATTTTACCCGTTCTCTCTTTTTCCTCCACCTTTCTTTTGTCTCTGATGTGTATATTCTCATAAGTTTGAGACATACATTATTAATTGTTAGAAACTATGGTATTTTTATTTTCTCAAAACACAGAAAAAAAAATGATGGTTTTTTTGTTCATGACTACTTTCCATGTACTAATGATTGATGCATAATGAACACAGATATTTTTTTATTGTTGAGGTATATATAAGTTAAACGAACATAAATCACTCTAATAATTGTAGCCATTATTTAAGTCGAGATAGTGAGAACAGAATTCAACCTTCAAAGAGGTAAAGCCAAACTAGTAAATTTAACTGTTTGCAACTTGTAAATGACTAAATGCGAACATTGCATAAAAGTTAAAAGCAAATTTCATCATAGATAAAAATAACAATAGCCATGTAAATCATTTTACTTTTCTATTGATTATCAAAATGACATACAAGTTTTGAATTTTTGATACTTCCAAATGATAGTTGAATGATTATATAGAAAGCATTTTATGCTCATTATTTTAAAATGATAACTCTTGTTTTATCAAAACCGAGCAATGCAAGATTTTCTCCCGTGACTCGTTCATAAATTTTGTTTGTCTTGTCTGTCCATCTTCATTCCGAGAGGGGGGAGGGAGAGAGAGAGTGCAGCGCCTTCGTTGCCGTTGTCGTCGTCACCCGTCATTGCGGTAGCCGTCGCTCCTCCTTCGTCGCAGCAGGCCTCCTGTCTCCCCTCTCCCCTACTTCTCCCCTTGTCCCTCTTCCTTCTCCTCCTCCTTCCTTCTTCTCCCTCCTCTGGTAAAGCCGATCAAACCCCCACCCACTCTCTCTCCTTCCCTACCTCCAAAATCCTCCCCTTCCTTCCTCTCTTGGCACAGCACCCTCTCTCTCCTCACCTCTCTCCAAATTCATCCCCCTCTTCCGAAAACTGACCGACAAACGGTATATGAGTCATAATACATTGGTTCTCAATACTTTCAAGTGGGTGCCAACTAACACAAATGAGCTTCTCTTCATCAAATTAATGAAGAATTTGTCAAACACATCATGTACCACGTCATACCATGAAATTCTTTCTTATTTCTTTTTTATTTAGCCCCTAACTGGCTTTTCCTAATAAGATTATTCAAATTGGAGCTAGAATGAAGAGCTAAAAACTGCAAAATCTATTGAAGTTAGAGAATTGAGCAAGATTACTATGTAAGGTAAAAAAAACTAAGTCAGAATCTTAAATCGACACTGGTGTTTTCCATTGATTTTGTAAAGGGGAAAACTTAAAAAAAAGGGCCGAGGAGCTAAATTACAAGTATTCTAAAAAAAGATTACAAGTAGATCTCCTCTGAGATTCTGGAAAAGTGTGCCGATAGGAGTCTGGTCAGCGCGCGACCACTTTGTCCCTTTGACGATGCGATCGATGGGATTCTTCTCGCCTGGTTCGGGGAATCGGAGAACAGAAGATTGGTAGAACCCTCTTGTTACTTCTCAAACTGCCTCCACTTGGGAATTCCTTCTCGCCTGGTTCCGGAGATTCCTTGAGAGGGAGGAAGATCTTAGGGTATTAGCACCCTGATTAGAGAAGTAGTTCTCTGAATTCTTGGAAGTAAGAGAATAGATCTCTATTTAGCCGTCTCTCTCTATTTTTCAGCCTCTCTCTTCGTGCGTCTCTCTGCCTGTACGCCTGTGGTGGGCTATTTATAGGGAGAGCAGGGGTATAATTATCCCTTGAAAATCTAGAAACAGATTGAGTCAATTTGTTTAAATTTGGAAAGTAGCCTTGCCGTGAGGCTAGAATCAGCTTCTGCGAAGTTAGGAATAGCAGGTAGCGTCGATCTCCTGATCTGTTTTGATTCTTTCCAAATAATTAAAAGATCTCCCCTGATCCTCTTACTTGTTTTAAGAGAGTCAAGAGATTATGGTAAACAACTGCCAAATTTGATCTCAGATTTAATCTCGATTAGATTTGATCTTGAATAGATTTGATCTCATCTGGAGATTTAATTGGTCAAAGGTGACCATGAAAGACCCGCCGCGGAGCTGCCGCGTCGAGCTCACAGCGGAGCTGGAAGGAACATCTGGCGAAATCAGAAGAAAGCTCTTCAGCGGAGCTGGATAAACATCTGTGGCGAAGCTATCGACCATCCTTCTGCGCGGTTGCGTGTGGCTTCGATTGAAGCTAACTCTCTGCGGAGTTAACTGAGCGCTTCAGGCGAAACTATAAGTTAGCTTACTGATAGAGCTTTGAATAGCTTCAAGGCGAAGTTGGACAAACTTAGTCTCTCAGGTGAGGCTATCCCCTTGGGCTTATGTGATGCTAAGTGTTGAGCTAACCTAGCATCTTAGACCTGCTTAGGTCTCTTTAAAGACAATCTGAGCTCACTGTCTGCTTCACTGGATCAGTAGAGTCCAAGGCGCTGATTTGTCCCTCGGAGATGGGTACAGAACTGGTCGTCAGCTTATCTGCCACTTGTCTTTTGTAAATGTCAACAAGTTTAGACATTATTCAGGCCAGTCAGGAATCTTGTCTTTTTTAGAGTGTCAACAAGACCCCCTTCAAAGTTTTCGAAAGTCTGCAATGGAATGATTCAGACTCTGAAATACTTTGAATTGCTTTGATTGATGGTATGTGAAGTACAAACGTCGCCATAGTGGTTGAGTTCAGCTTCGCTTTCAAT
Organism: Agave tequilana; assembly: GCA_038442645.1. Taxonomy (NCBI): domain Eukaryota; kingdom Viridiplantae; phylum Streptophyta; class Magnoliopsida; order Asparagales; family Asparagaceae; genus Agave; species Agave tequilana. The sequence continues at coordinate 15,780 of JAVJIF010032391.1, read as the reverse complement.
CCTGCTTTCGGATTAGAATAAGTTCACCGAGGAATCGTGTAGATTCGCGATTCTGAGTAGCTTCACGTCTGGGTTGCTTCGCGTTCGAGCCTCCCGAAGTAGATTCGCTTCAAATCGGTTTTGGAACGATGTTCCTTTCCCGAGGCTAACTGCTTTTCGATTAGTTACGAGAAGGGTTGCTCCTTTTTCGAGGTTAGAATTTAACGAGGAAGATCATTGCTTCTCCGTGTATTTCCGAGGGAGACTATTCCCTTTCTCAAGACTCAGTGCTTGAATGCCTTAAATTCGCTCGCGCTTCTAAGTTTGAAGTAGCGGCGGTGTGATCAGGCCATGAGGCCTATAAATAGACACTTGAAGTCCTCTTCAGGGAAACAGTCTGTTCATGACATCTCCGGGTTGTCCAGAGAAAGATACTCAGATCTCTGAACTGGTGAGCTTTGGTCATCCAGAGACTTTTACCAACTTTAGGGAGCTTACTTCCCTTAATTTTAGCTTTACCAGCTACTTCAGGGATTGATTTCCCTTGTTCTTCATTTGTATCTAACTGATTTGCAGAGAAGGGCTTCAGCCCTATTTTTCAGCTTCTCGGTGAAGCTATCATTCTTCCTTGATTAGAAACAGACTTTCTCATGCAGGGTTCCTGTCTTGACCTGTTGAATCTATCTGTTAAATCTGCCATATAAGGAATTGGGACTTAGCCTCTTCAAGGTTGAGCCATCTTGCCATATAGGTGGGGCTAAGACTGTGTCCCCCTGGACTAGTCTGGCTTAGCCATATAGGCGAGGCTAGGATTTAGCCCTTCTTTGAGGCTTCTCCAGCCTAACTGCCTTAGGCGAAGCTAAGACTTGGCTTATGCTGAGCTAGCCCATCATCACTGTGCAAGCGAGGCTATCCTTTGCTTAACTGAAATCAATCTTTAAAGTGCAACTGGATCGGATATAAATTACTTCGCCTAAAGAATTTGACTTAGCGTATCATGCTTGCATTTTTCTTTGATTTACCGCTAACCTGTTTCCAGTTTGCGTTGCAGTGAACTGTGCCCGCCAGTCTTTCGATTTGATGAAAGAGACCAGAGACTTTCCTCTTGATCTTCTGGCTGAAACTTTAATCCTAAGTAGGAGGAACAAACTGGGGCAGCTGATGGGTGCTCCCAGAAGAGGTTGGCAGTTGCTTATCCGAGATGATCCACTTCGAGAAGGGGCTGGTAGTCGCTTATCCGAGATGATTCACTTCGGGAAGGCGGACGTCACCTATAAGGTCTCGGATCCTTCCTTTGCCAATTTTCATCAAAGAAGATTCAGCTTTCTGGTGGCAACCGGTCCTTTGCCAATTTTCATCAAAGAAGATCCAGCCTCTTAATGACAAAATCTGCCATTATGTGAAAGATTACTGCCTCGATGCTTCCCCTACATTCGCGATGCAGGCTATGATGAAGAATTCAAGGATGTAGGGGAAGGGCAGACGTCATTGAGTCGGGGAGTCTTCGAATGGCTGGTTATCCGGCCATCCCACTTGTTGTATAGAAGCGGGGACACCTGTTACCTGGAGCCCTATGTTCCGAGTCGGTTTGCTCGTCAGTTTGGATATGACCAATTGTATGTAGGCAATCCAAACAGCAGTCTAGCCTTTATGGGGAGCCTCATCGATGGAGCTCGTGCCTGGCGGTTCTTCATTGCTGGCTGTACTGAGGCGCGACTGTGCATGCCGCTAAGGACTCCTAACCTTCTAACGACCCTGGGATTCTGCCAGTGGTATAGAACCTCGAACTCCACACCCACTAGATTTTTTTATTAATTCTTTTGGTGTGAAGTTGATCTCTCAGCGGCTGAAGCGGAAGGTCACTGAGAAGAGCGAGGGTAAGAGGGTCTGCGTGCCAGGCCTCGGGGAGTTCATTGATGTTGATGATAGTGAGGCCTTGGATGCAGGAAGTCCTCGCTTTGAAGCGGATACAGGTGCTGAGGCTCCAGCAGCTGCTTCTGGTGAGATAGGTACGGCCCCTATGGAACATGTTGATGTGGAAAAGTGGAGGAAGAAGACCCTGATGTCCACTTCAAGCGAAAACGGGAAGGCGGATCTCGTAGGAAGAGGGAGTGAAGAAGTCTCGTCGCTACGCTCCTACGGTTATTACAGAGGGCGAATTATCTGCAGTGCCTCCTCCTCCTGCTCCATTAGTCATTAAGTTGTCGGCTGCTAGGCAGACTGCTGGTAAAGCTGCTCCGGACCCGGGTATGATCAACTCCGTTCTTATAATACACTCTTATGTATTCTAGACCGCTCATTTTTTTCTTTATGATTCAGAAACTGAGGCGTGTTTTCCATCGATTTGCGAAGGGGAAAACTTACAAAAAGGGTCGAGGAGCTAAATTACAAGTAACACAAAAGATTATAAGTAGATCTCCTCGGAGATTCTGGAGAAGTGTGCCGGTAGGAGTCTGGTCAGGGCGTGACCACTTTGTCCCTTTGACGATGCGAGCGATGAGATTCCCTTCTCGCCTGGTTTGGGGAATCAGAGAACAGAAGGTTGGTAGAACCCTCTTGTTACTCCTCAAAATCGCCTTCACTTAGGAATTCCTTCTCGCCTGGTTCCAGAGATTCCTTGAGAAGAAAGGAGGTATTAGGGTATCAGCACCCTGATTAGAGAAGCAGCTCTCTAAAAGTCTCTGAATTCAAGAGAATAGATCTCTGTTTGTACGCGCGGTGCGTCTTCTCGAGAAGTCCTGAAGAAGTCCTCGCGTGTGTGGAGCTCTCTTCTTCTGGAGTCCTTTTGCCTCCTTTTTTTTCTTGTGCCCGTGGTGGGCTATTTATAGGGAGAGCAAGGGTATAATCGTCCCTTGAAAATATAGAAACAGATTGAATCAAATCTGTTTAAATCTGAAAAGTAGCATTGCTGCGAGGCTAGGATCGGCTTCTGCGAAGCTAGAAGTGGCAGGTTGGTTGATCCTCTTGATCTGTTTTGATCCTTTCCATATCGTTGGAGGATTTCCCCTGACCCTCTTACTCGTTTTAGAAGAGTCAAGAGATTACGACAATCAACTGCCAAATTTGATTCCAGATCTGATCTTGATTAGATTTGGTCTTGATTCGATCAGATTTGATCTCATCCTGAGATTTAAATGGTCAATAAGTTGACCATAGCAGACTTGCAGCGGTGCTGCCCGCATTGAGCTCACAGCGGAGCTGGAAGGCGCATGTGACGAAATCAGAAGACAGCTCTTCAACGGAGCTAGATATCGTCTGTGGCGAAGCTACCGAACATCCTTCTGCGTGGTTGCGTGTGACTTTAAGCAAGTTAACTCTCTGCGGAGTTAGCTGAGCACTTCAGGCGAAGCTATAAGTTAGCTTCCTGGCAGAGCTGTGAATGGCTTCAAGGCGAAGTTGGATGATCTTAGCCTCTCGGGCGAGACTATCTCTTTGGGCTCATGTGATGCTAAGTGCCAGCATCTTAGACCTGCTGAGGTCTGTTTAGAGACAATCTGGGCTTAGAGTCCAAATTGCTTCTCTGTCCCTCGGAGATAGGTGAAAACTGGTCGTCAGCTTATCTGTTGCTTGTCTTTTGTAAATGTCAACAAGTACAGAACTGGTCGTCAGCTTGTCTATCGCTTGTCTTTTGTAAATGTCAACAAGTTTAGACATTGTTTAGACCAATCAGCCTATCTTTCACTAGTCTTTTGTAAATGTCAACAAGTGTAGACATTGTTCGGACCAATAAGAATCTTGTCTTTTTTAAGTGTCAACAAGACCCCCTTCAAAGTTTTCGAAAGTCTACAATGGCTCAGACTTCGAAATACTTTGAACTGCTTTGATCGGTGGTATGTGAAGTTCGAACGTCGCCATGGTGGTTGAGTTCAGCTTCGCTTTTAATCCTGCTTTGGGATAGATTCGCCGAAGAATTGTGTAGATTCGCGCCTCTGGTAGCTTCGCGTCTGGGTAGGTTCGCATATGGGTAGCTCCGCATCTGAGTCTCCCGGAATAAGTTCGCTTCAGAATGTTGTTCCTTTCCCGAGGCCAATAGCCTTTGGCCAGTTACGAGAAGGATCGCTCCTTATTCGAGGTTATAATAACCTCTCTTGCTTTAATCGAGGGAGATCATCCTCCCTTGTGCGTTTCCGAGGGAAACCGTTCCCTTTCTTTTTCAAAGCTTCAATAAATGTCTTAAATGCGCTCGCGCTTTCATGCTTGAAGTGGCAGGCTCAGGCCATGGGGCCTATAAATAGAACACTTGAGGTCCTCTGAAGAGAAGCGGTCTGCTTTTCTCTTCTCTTGGTTGGGAGAGATACTCAGATCTCTGAACTAGTGGGGATGCCCACTCTGGTTATTACCCGGCCAAGGACCGGTAAGTCTCGGTCATCCAGAGACTTTACCAATGGACTTTTAGGGAGTTTATCTCCCTTAATCTAGCTTTAACAGCTACCTCAGGGATTGATTTCCCTTACATCTGACTGATTTGCAGAGAAGGGCCTCAACCCTGTTTCCCAGCTTCCCGGCGAAGCTATCTTTTGAACAAAGAAAGATAATCGCATGCTTGTTTAGTTCGCCATACAGGCAAAACTTGGGACTTAGTCTCTTCAAAGTTGAGCTGGTCTTGCCATATAGGTGGGGTCAAGACTGCGTCCCTCTAGATCAGTCTGGCTTAGCCATATAGGTGAGGGTAGGACTTGGCTTATGCTAAGCTAACCCATCATCACTGTGTGAACGAGGCTATCCTCTGCTTAACTGAATCTAAAATCCATTATGCAACTGAATCGGATATAAATTGCTTTGCCCCAAAGAATTGATTTAGCGTTTTTGCAGCTTTTCCTTTGACTTACCGCTAACTTGTTTCAGTTTGCATTGCAGTGGCTTATGTTCGCCATTCTCTTGTTTTGATGAAAGAGACCAAAAAGTTGCCTCTTACTTTTCCAGTTGAAACTTTAATCCTAAGCAGGAGGAACAAACTGGGGCAGCCGATGTGCGTTCCAGAGGAGGTTGGCAGTCGCTTATCCGAGATGATCCACTTCGAGGCGAGGCTGGTAGCCGCTTATTCGAGATGATCCACTTCGGGAAAGCGGACGTCACCTGTAAGGTCTCGGATCTTCCCATTGCCAATTTTGATTGCGGAAGGTTCAACTCCCTGGTGGCACCATCTGTCCTGGTGGCACCATCTGTTCTTATGCGAAGGCTTACGGCCTTGTGCAGGAGGAAGGCTTTTCGTGTCCAGTTGGTTTCGCTTGGAAGTAGATAAGATCACTTGTATGTCTTTTGAGCAAATGACTCTGTTGTATGAAACACAACCTTGATGTAGTAGTATCAATGTACCTTCCCTTTTAAATCAATGAAAGTTTATTTTCTGCTCATCTGATTTTTGCTTTGCCTTCATTTTGAATTGACTCAGCGGAGCTATGCGAAGTTAAGGACAATCCTTTCTGAATCAGGGACGAGTTTCCAGCGAAGTTAGCATAAATTTTCTGCGAAGTTCGGACTTTGCCTTTAGCAAAGCTAAGGTAGGCTTTGCGGCGAAGTTATTGATTCATCGCACGAAGTCCGCATTTGACTCGTGACGGAGTTAGCCCTTAGCGGGGCTGAATCAGTGCTTCTACTATTCCTTCCACAGTGATGTCGATAAAGCCAGTGGAACCTTCAGAGGCTGCTCGTCTGCCAGGAGTGATTGAGGCCGAGAATGAATTTGTGGCTGAGCTAGTCGATAGCTTTTATAAGGGCTTGAAGCGATCCATCAATTTGGTTCTGAAAGGCTCGACTACCTCATTCTCTGCTCTAAAGGTAGTCCTCTCCTGAAGTATTGAGAGTATCCAGGACTTTGGAGGGGATAACCAGGGCGCTGTATTGGAACTTTTGGTAGACCGACTTGAGAGGGATGTAGATGAATGGCGCCGTCTTAGCCATTCGGACCTGGAGTCTTCGGTTAACGAGTAACTTGCGCACCTTGCCGCTCAAATGCATGAAGCCCATCTCGCCGCTCAGGAAGCCGCTAAGGTCATTTCTTCGGACTTGAAATCCTTGGAGACAAGGAAGGTCAGCTCGGGGATGCCATAGATGCTTCTAGCAGTGCTCTTCTTGACGCTGAAGATAAAATTGAAAAAGCTAAGGAGATGATCAGGAAGGCTAATCTTCTTTTATCTAAGGCTGAAACTGTGCGTCTTGAAGAGACTGCGCGGCTTGAGAAACTCAAGGCTCAGGGTGACGAACTCTCGCGGCAAGAGTTAGCTCAGAGGGCGACCTTGGCTGAAGTCGAATCTCACTTGGCCCAGACGGCGAGTTTTAATGAGGCTGAGCTAAGGTCGCAGGCTCTTGTCAGGGCTGCTGATGATAGGAAGGCAAGGCTGGTCTTTCTTGAGGGACGGATCAAATCTTATGACGCACCCCTATAGCTTGTAATATATGTGCCTCCATGTATCACTTCTTTTCGGAATTAATAAAAATAATTTTGTTTTGACCCTCCTATCGTGTTTCCAACTTGTTCTATTTTTTGAATTGTCGCTTCCAAGTTGTATTGCAACCTTCTAAGGAAATAGTCCTTACTGTACTGAATGATGAAACTTGGCTACCTGCCGGTTCAGAGGTCGCAATGACGTAACTGATTGAGCCACCACCCAGTTCGAGGTAGAGATTTGGCTGTCTGCCGGTTCAGAGGTCGCAAATGACATAACCGATTGAGAAGCCACCAAGCTCAAAGTAGTCCTTGTTGGACTGAAAGGTGAGACTTGGTTATCTGCCGGTTCAGAGGTCACAATGACATAACCGGTTGAGAAGCCACCAAGCTCAAAGTTAGTCCTTGACGGACTGAAAGGTGATACTTGTCTTTTGTAAATGTCAACAAGTATCGAGATCTGTTTTTTGTAAATGTCAACAGGCTCAAGGTTGAGACTTGTCTTTTGTAAATGTCAACAAGCTCCAAATTGAGACTTGGCTGTCTGCCAGTTCAGAGGTCGTAATGACATAACCGATTGAGATGCCACCAAGCTCAAGGTAGTCCATGACGGACTGAAAGGGTGATACTTGTCTTTTGTAAATGTCAACAAGTATCGAGACCTGTCTTTTGTAAATGTCAACAGGCTCAAGGTTGAGACTTGTCTTTGTAAATGTCAACAAGCTCGAAATTGAGACTTGGCTGTCTGCCGGTTCAGAGGTTACAATGACATAACCGATTGAGACGCCACCAAACTCAAGGTAGTCCATGACGGACTGAAAGGGTGATACTTGTCTTTTGTAAATGTCAACAAGTATCAAGACCTGTCTTTTGTAAATGTCAACAGGCTCACGGTTGAGACTTATCTTTTGTAAATGTCAACAAGCTCGAAATAGAGACTTGCCTTTCTGCCGGTTCAGAGGTCGCAATGACATAACCGATTGAGACGTCACCAAGCTCAAGGTAGTCCATGACGGACTGAAAGGGTGATACTTGTCTTTTGTAAATGTCAACAAGTATCGAGACCTGTCTTTTGTAAATGTCAACAGGCTCACGGTTGAGACTTGTCTTTTGTAAATGTCAACAAGCTCGAAATTGAGACTTGGCTGTCTGCCGGTTCAGAGGTCGCAATGACATAATCGATTGAGACGCCACCAAGCTCAAGGTAGTCCATGACGGACTGAAAGGGTGATACTTATCTTTTGTAAATGTCAACAAGTATCAAGACCTGTCTTTTGTAAATGTCAACATGCTCACGGTTGAGACTTGTCTTTTGTAAATGTCAACAAGCTCGAAATAGAGACTTGGATGTCTGCCGGTTCAGAGGTCGCAATGACATAACCGATTGAGACGTCACCAAGCTCAAGGTGATCACTGTCATAGGTTTAATGTTAACGTAACAGCGAAATGGATGGAGAGATCTTTGTATGTGGTCTTACCATTCCATGGATGAGAATTGGTAAGTGATTTTAGAGAGGGAATCAAATGGGAACAGGTCCCTTAGGATTTTTAGCAAATCCTCAGCTGTCAACGGGTTTGATATGCCTTTACCAACTACCGTTTGAGTCGGGCTAGCCATGCTATTCCCCTCAGCATGATGAGTTGTCGAGGACTCATGTTGGGCTTAAAGGCCAACATTTTCCTTTATCCTTAATCGTTAAGGATATTGGATCCTCTGGTTAAAGGCCCAGTCTTGATTAGAGGTGTGGTGTTAACTTGATCATAAGAAGGATCCTTAATCAAGGATAATACTTCTTTAAGAATTTGCCATTGATCAGCATCATGAGTAAATCGCCATCTGAGGTCATAAGGCGGTATGCTCCGTTTGAATAGACTGTTTCTATCACAAACGGTCCTTCCTATTTAGGCTGAAATTTGCCTTTGGTCTTATGCGTCATAATCATCGGTCGTCTGACGGCTAAAATCAAATCTCCTTTCTGGAAGACTCTTTGTTTGACCTTCTTATTGAAGGCTTTTGAGATTCGAGCTTGATACAACTCGATGTGTTGCTGAGCTTGTAGTCGCTTCTCATCTAGGGCTTCGAGCTCTTGCAAACGCAACCTATCATTGTCCTCTGATGTAATTTTAGTCATTAAAGCGACTCGCAACGATGGCATCTGGATCTCCAATGCTATGACCGCTTCACACCCGTATACCAGGGGAAAAGGCGTATTGCCTGTGGGGGCCCGAACCGTGGTTCGGTAGGCCCAGAGACATTCACCAAGCTTTTCGTCCCAATCTCGCTTATTCGAGGAGACGAACTTCTTGAGTAACTTGATGATCGTTTTGTTGAATGGTTCCGCCAAGCCATTAGCGGCGGGATTATAGGCAGTTGAAGCCACATTCTGAATTCGGTATTTATCGCAAAATCGATAGAATACCTGGCTTATGAATTGGGGACCATTATCATGGATGATCCGCCTAGGGACGCCATATCGATGGATGACATGGTGTTTAATGAAATTCACTATGTTAGAAGTTTTGACTTCTACCAGTGGTATGACTTCTGCCCACTTTGAAAAGTAATCGGTTATTGCGAGGATAAATCGGTGACCCTTTGTCGAGGAGGGGCTGATTGGCCCTACGACATCGATTCCCCATGCTTCAAATGGCCATGAAGCAACAGTTGGGTGGAGCAACTCTGGGGGCTGGTGTATGAAATCCGCATGAATTTGGCATGCTTTGCACCTTCGTGCGTACTGGATGGCATCAGCTATCATGGTTGGCCAATAATATCTAAGCCTATGCAATCTGTCTTTGAGTTTTGGACCTGACTGATGAGCTCTGCAAATGCCGTCATGTGCTTCTTTAAGCACTTCCTGCGCCTCTAAATTGGAAAGGCAACGGAGGAGGACGCCGTCATATGAACGACGGTAAAGTGTCTTCAGGGTTGGATCGTAGTAAAAACGGAGAGACCTTCGTCTGATAGATGCTGCTTTTTTAGGGTCATCTGGCAGCAGACCATGTAGAGCATAGTTGATGAGAGGAAATCGCCAATCTCTCGGCTCAAGATCCGTCGAGATATTATAGACCTCTCTGGTTCTTAACATATGTTTAGAGCAGACAAGGTGTCGAGTCGCCACTGTGAGGTGATACTCGGTATCGGCTGGCAGGGCTAGTGTTGTTGCTAATGCAGCAAGAGCGTCCGCCTTGGTATTTTGAGATCGAGACACGTGCCCGATGTAGAAACCTTCAAACAGATTAGCCAATTCGATGACTGTGTTGTAATAAGGCACCAAATCCTCGTGGCAAACTTCATATTCGCCTTTAACCTGATTGGTAATCAGTTTCGAATCACCGTAAACTTCAAGGTAGCATACCCCCATTCCGTGAGCGAGTTGAAGGCCAATAAGTAGAGCGTTATATTCCGCTACATTGTTGGAGCATGATTCTGTCAGGAAAAATGCTCAGGGAAGGACATGATTCTGTGGGGAGATAAACACAACCCCCACTCTGGCAATGATCTTGCCTTTAGGGCCTATTCGTGATGCTCCATCGAAGAACATCCGCCAAACTTATCCTCCTCTGTGAAGGTAATAGCAGGTACCTTTGATGCACATGATGGCATTAGGAGCAAGAAGACTGAGCGTCATCTTTAGGGATTTCTGGCATATACGTTAGGAATAATTCTGAATTAGCCAGTGCATCTCTGAGTACTTCTCTTGTCTCTTTTGAGAGACGAAGGAGCTCGTGTATCGTAATACGAGCTGGGATATTAGCCAATTGGGCCAATATGTTAAAACGAAAGGGCGTGTCAAGCCCTGGGGCTGAAGGTTTCTTCAGGACATGATCGAACCGGATTTCCTTAGGCTTCTCTTTTTCCTTGGTTGGAACTGAAGCGGATGCTGGTATTTGTACTGACGTCGTTTGCTGTTGTGTCTCGTTAGTAGCTTTCTCATACTGTTTTAAGTATGATTTTTTCTGATCGAGTACCCGTCGGCTGAGGTACATCATCTGTGTCGTGTAAGCGTGCTTTTCCCCTTCAGAATCACTGAGGGAAGCTGGCGTAAGATTGTCATCGTCCGGCAGAAGGGAGATGACATTGCAAGATCTGCCCTTCGACTTGGACTTCTTTGAATCCCACTGTACGTCTTGGACAAGGTCTGGGTGTATCCACATGACTTCCCCTGTCTCCAATGTCAAGGGAACAAGACCCTTATTATCTTGAGTTTTAGCTGGGGGATGCTTGACTTCCAACCGTGGCGTAGGGACTGGATAAGTCCCGTAAGAAACTGTGACCTTTGGGGTTTTGCCGAACTCGAGGGTCATCATATTAGCAGTGACTTTCTTCTGCTCTGACTTTAGTGTCAGGACTCCAGCATCAATCAAGACTTGAATTCTATCCTTGAGGACATAGCACTTGTCGGTAGGATGGTGAATCATCCTGTGGTAGAGACAGTATTTGGGGTCATTCATGCGTCCTATTTCATTGGGACGTCGAGCTTCTGGTAGCTTCATTTTATTCCCTTTGTGGAGTAAATGGAATATTGTGACCACCTGATCGTCTCTGAAAGAGTGCTGTTTTGGAGGGAACTTAGGCTCCTGATTATTGAAGCCGCTCTTCTTGACCTTCGACTGAACATCCTCTGATAATTCAACGGACATAGTCTCCTTCCCTTTGGCTTGAGAAGACTGCGCCATGTCGCTACGTCCTTTGTTGTTCATACCCCATTTGCTCTTAGGGGTAGAGGGTTCAAACTTTTTAGCTGACTTTTCGGCTATCTCAGCTTGTTCGACCAGTTCTTTTCAGGTATGGGCTTTGACAGCCCTCACGCGAACCTCTACTTGGTCTAAGAAGTTGTGCCTGCACGTCTGTAAGAGCATGGGTAATGGCATCCCTGCTGGGCACATCAAAGATAAGTTTCTGAATCGCTCAATATAGTCACGGACAGGTTCGCCTTCTTCTGCACAGTGGAGAGGAGCTTGTCCATGGTTACCTCGGTATCGTCCTCATAGAAACGAGAAAGGAATCGGGTTTCTAGGTCGATCCAGGAATTGACGGAGCCCGGAGGGAGGCTTCGGAACCAATCAAATGCCACCCCCTTTAAGGTGCCAATGAACAGCCTAGCCATGATGGCATCATTGTCTATAACATTACCGGTCTGAGACCGGAAATAGTAGATGTGCTGGTTTGGTGAGCTCTTACCATCATAGGTATGCAATGTTGGTAGTTTGAACTTTGGTGGGTATGGTACTGAATCCCACTCCAGCGGGTAAGGACGGACTGCCCCTACTTTCTTTAATTCATCCCTCTGAGTTAGGGATGCAATTTGAGCTTGGAGGCCCTTAAGGACTTCAGCGTCTAAAGAAGAACCCTCCTTGGACTTTTCTGTTTTTGGCTGGTCATTGCTAAGATGTTCTTCCTCATCATGGTTGCTCCCGGCATCATTATTGTTCCGGTTATTGAGGAGTTGAGCGAGCATCTGTTGAATGTTATCCAAAGCTTCTTGCTGGATTTTGGAAGTTTGCTCCTGAGCTTCCAAACGCCGACGAAGGTCGTCGTTAGCATTATCAGCCATGTTTACTGATGCTCTGTTTGTTCGCACCGAGCTGACTGTCGCCGAAGAAGCATACCCGCTATCTTTATCTTCTTCATCAGATGACTGGACTGATCTTCTCCTTGGTTCTGGCGAGGCTACTGCCGTCAAGAAAGAAGGCTGTTCATAACTGTAGGGTATCGCCACCCTAGATCTGGTATTTCGGAAAACACCCTCTTCATGCACCAAGACTTCGCCTAGGCCTGGGCTGTAATCTGGATCTGGGGAGCTGTAGGGAGTGTCGTCGGATGCTTGCCTGCCCCTGCGCAGCTCTTGTCCTCTCCCGGTCATGTTGACGGATGCGGAGGGTAGGTCTCGCGAGACGCTCCTTTTATGATATTTCACCGGGGCTTGTACCGACAGTCGATCAAACACTGATCGTCGGCCTGGAGAAGTGGCGAGGATTGGTCCCAGCTGGCAATGGACTGAGTGGAGTGTCACCAGCTGACATCCCACTTGTTGACAACAGGGGAAAGTAGTTCGAAAAGATTCTGACTTCCGTTTGTTCGTCAAGAATTCCCGTAAGTCAGACCCAGTTGGGCCTAAACAATCCAGCGCAGAAGCTCTTTTGGATCGCGCATAGGATGATGTCCTGCTTCTTTTATCACCGCAGAGGGGATTAGCACAGAGTAGTGCTTCAGTTCTAGCTTCGCGGCTAAGAACCTTGGAAACGCCCTTGGGCGCTGAAGCTGTATAAGCAACGCTATCAGCACTTAGGGACAATCCCTTAGCTCCGCCGCAAGACATGAGCTTAGCGCTTGACGAACCGGAGGGCGGAGCATGCTGTGGTGCTTTATCCGCTGTGCTGTTGCGAAGGCGATTGGCCGTAGATAGAGCTTCGGTTCTAACCTCGCGGCAAAAAGCTTTGGAAACGCCCTTGGGCGCTAAAGCAGCATAAGCAACGCTATCAGCACTTAGGGACAATCCCTTAACTCCGCTGCGAAGAGCGAACGAAGCACGCTGTTGTGCTTTGACTTGGGCTTCGCGGCTATGGACGCCGCGCGTACGCTGTGGTACAGTAGCTTCGATTGTGAGAACGAGGCTGGCGTGAGTTGTTGCTCTTGAATTGGACGAAGGTATGATCGCCGCTGTAACTTCACGGCTGGCAGCATTGTCGGAGCAGGCAGACATCTTGCCTTTTTCTTCGCGAGAGAGACGCAGTTCTGGCGTAGCTACGCCTAAGGCTTTGCCCAGAGCCTTCTGTTTTGGCCTCCACATCTGCTTTGACAAGGGAGACTTAGGTTCGCAAAGAACCTGACTAGCCACACGCGAGGCTGAGGGGTGTTGGCAGAATTCTGCCTCTGGTTTCTGTTCTGAAACCTTGGTCATGGAGACCTTTCTATGCTTCCGTGCATGAAGCATTAGACCACCCCCAGAGAGGACTTCTTCGAATTTTCCTTGGTCGAAGTGAACGACCAGGTTCTCGAAAGTGATGGACTTGGACTGCGGGCGTGCTTCCTTATTGCGCCAGAGGGCCGCAGTAGGCTCACAGAGAGCCTTATCGGTCTCCGCAGAGACTTGCCTTGAAGATCTAACCAGAGAGGCTCTGGCTGCACCGGCTTTCCCGAATTCAGAGATAGACCCGAAGGTCTATTCGTCGCATTGCAACACTTGATTCTCAGCAGCGGAGAATTCAATCCCCAGCGGAGTCGCCATCTTGTTTTCCATCGATTTGCAAAGGGAAAAACTTACAAAAAGTGTTGAGGAGCTAAATTACAAGTAACACAAAAGATTACAAGTAGATCTCCTCGGAGATTCTGGAGAAGTGTGCCGGTAGGAGTCTGGTCAGCGCGCGACCACTTTGTCCCTTTGACGATGCGAGCGATGAGATTCCCTTCTCGCCTGGTTCGGGGAATCAGAGAACAGAAGGTTGGTAGAACCCTCTTGTTACTCCTCAAAACTGCCTTCACTTAGGAATTCCTTCTCGCCTGGTTCCGGAGATTCCTTGAGAAGAAAGGAGGTATTAGGATATCAGCACCCTGATTAGAGAAGCAGCTCTCTAAAAGTCTCTGAATTCAAGAGAATAGATCTCTGTTTGTACGCGCGGTGCGTCCTCTCGAGAAGTCCTGAAGAAGTCCTCGCGTGTGTGGAGCTCTCTTCTTCTGGAGTCCTTTTGCCTTCTTTTTTTTCTTGTGCCCCTGGTGGGCTATTTATAGGGAGAGCAAGGGTATAATCGTCCCTTGAAAATATAAAAACAGATTGAATCAAATCTGTTTAAATCTGGAAAGTTGCCTTGCTGCGAGGCTAGGATCGGCTTCTGCGAAGCTAGAAGTGGCAGGTCGGTTGATCCTCTTGATCTGTTTTGATCCTTTCCATATCGTTGGAGGATTTTCCTTGATCCTCTTACTTGTTTTAGAAGAGTCAAGAGATTACGGCAATCAACTGCCAAATTTGATCCCAGATCTGATCTTGATTAGATTTGGTCTTGATTCGATCAGATTTGATCTCATCCTGAGATTTAAATGGTCAATAAGTTGATCATAGCAGACCTGCAGCGGTGCTGCACGCATTGAGCTCACAGCGGAGCTGGAAGGCGCATGTGGCGAAGTCAGAAGACAGCTCTTCAGCGGAGCTAGATATAGTCTGTGGCGAAGCTACCGAACATCCTTCTGCGCGGTTGCGTGTGACTTTAAGCGAAGTTAACTCTCTGCGGAGTTAGCTGAGCACTTTAGGCGAAGCTATAAGTTAGCTTCCTGGCGGAGCTGTGAATGGCTTCAAGGCGAAGTTGGATGATCTTAGCCTCTAGGGCGAGGCTATCTCTTTGGGCTCATGTGATGCTAAGTGCCAGCATCTTAGACCTACTGTTTAGAGACAATCTAGGCTTAGAGTCCAAATTGCTTCTCTGTCCCTCGGAGATGGGTGAAAATTGGTCGTCAGCTTATCTGTCGCTTGTCTTTTGTAAATGTCAACAAGTACAGAACTGGTCGTCAGCTTGTCTATCGCTTGTCTTTTGTAAATGTCAACAAGTTTAGGCATTGTTCAGACCAATCAGCCTATATTTTACTTGTCTTTTGTAAATGTCAACAAGTGTAGACATTGTTCGGACCAATAAGAATCTTGTCTTTTTTAAGTGTTAACAAGGCGGTGAAAGACCCGAAAGTTAAGGCTGCCAGAGAACAGGGGGAGCATTATGATCCCCTGTTTACTTATACAGAAGGCGATGAGGCTGGCTATTTTGCCGTCTCGGAAGAATCTGGAGGTGATGCGGCCGATGTAGGTCCTTCAGGTGCTAGGACTTCAAAAGGAAGCCCTATGGCTTCCAGTTCCTTTAGGTGGACCACAGAGGGTTCGGCGAGTGAAAGTGGGCCGGCCGTTCGTGTTGATTCTGCCAAAGATTTTTCTATGGAACCTGAGGGGACTGATGCCGCTGTCGAGGAAGTTCAGAGAGAGACTGCGGCCACGGCAGTTGAGGCGATATCATCTTTTAGTAGTGCTCTGCTCTTTCATGAGTGATTTTCTTCTGATATTCATCACGCCTTGCTTAAACAAAATCTTGCTACAGGTGTTCCACCTCTTGGTGCGTCGACTTCGAGGGAGCCAACCAATCTTTGTGAGGGAATCAGGGGTGAAGTAAGTACTTTGACTGCGGCAGATGCTGCCGAGTTGGATGCTTTGTATCACGGGTTGACCTCTTATCAGCCTGAACCTGCCAGAGGAAAGGGGATTGAGAGAACAGTAGTCATGGAACCAACCTCACTTTCAACTATATCGGTAAGTGAGA
This sequence comes from Agave tequilana, assembly GCA_038442645.1. Taxonomy (NCBI): domain Eukaryota; kingdom Viridiplantae; phylum Streptophyta; class Magnoliopsida; order Asparagales; family Asparagaceae; genus Agave; species Agave tequilana. The sequence goes on along the minus strand of JAVJIF010032391.1, from coordinate 119 downwards.
TGCCATCGGTTTTGCCAGTGTCGCCTATCTTGCCAAGCGCGGAGCTGAAGGTGATTACCAGTCCTACTTCTCCAACATTGGTGGTTGAGCCCAGCTCTCCCGGAAATCGTCACTAGCCC